>BGNK01000658.1:187551-211680 GCA_003297005.1 Symbiodinium sp. clade A Y106 | reverse complement strand
AGCAGATCCCGTCAGCATTTTGCGACATTTGTCAATGCCAGGATCGGTCTTGACTTGTCTGCCGGGCACTCGTTTGTCTCAGAGTTTCGAGTACAAGGGTTTTAGGGCATTGGGGTTTCCGGTTTTGTAGAGGTTTAAAGGGTGTTCTATGGTGAACCCGAGAGTTTCTAGAGCTCCTAAACCTTGAAGCCGTCAACAAAGATCCTTATAAAGCCTGAAGGTGCCGACAATCCCACAACCCCTAAGAACCTCAAACCAATTGCAACATATATGATGGCACCGCTATCCTTATAGAGACCCAAAGCCCGCACACCCTAAACCCTCTTGCGTGCATCTCGCCCGGATCGTCGGTAGTGACTGCTTGCATAAACCCCCAAACCCAAACCCCTAAGCCCCCAACGTATTAAAGCTGTTAGTATTATTAGCCTGTAGTGTGTTATTTGCTGTGTTGCGATTTTCTTCGCACTACTANGCTTGCATAAACCCCCAAACCCAAACCCCTAAGCCCCCAACGTATTAAAGCTGTTAGTATTATTAGCCTGTAGTGTGTTATTTGCTGTGTTGCGATTTTCTTCGCACTACTATTATCTTGGTTATTGGTGTTAACTATTGTTGTTGTTATGTTACTGTTGCTGTTGCCCTTGTTGTCATTTCTATTAATACTATAATGACCCCCGAACCTATGAAAGTCGGGAGAACTTCGAGGCCGCGGAGGAGCCGAAGGACGAGAAAGTCGCCGAGCTCCTGGCGAGATCCGGCGGCGGTGCCCAGAAATTAGGCTTCATGAAGNCCTATGAAAGTCGGGAGAACTTCGAGGCCGCGGAGGAGCCGAAGGACGAGAAAGTCGCCGAGCTCCTGGCGAGATCCGGCGGCGGTGCCCAGAAATTAGGCTTCATGAAGGGTTTGTAGGGCCATACAAATTCAGGCTTTGACAGAGTGTTGTAGGATTGTATAGAGTGTTTCATGAGATGTTGGTGAGGTATTTTTGTATATCTGTGTATGTATGTGTATGCATGCACATATAGACTTCCTCAAATTGTGTGCATTCTAGGGCGTGGNTCTGTGTATGTATGTGTATGCATGCACATATAGACTTCCTCAAATTGTGTGCATTCTAGGGCGTGGGCGCATAGGGCGCCGTGCCATTGTCCTGCACAGCAGTACTAAGAAGCCTTGGCTTGAGCACGACTTCGAGGAAATCACACCGTGGTTGTGCTTCATGGAAGCTATTCCATGGTTCCAAGATGTTTGCTATCATTTCCGAAATGCCAAGCGGCTTTTGACTTATGTTGAGCAAAGAGGCTGCAAACACCAGTGGTTTGGGCGTTCTCGCACAAGGCATGATCGCTGGTGACAATGCGTCTTGTTCCAGAAATGTCAAACATCCTTCTGCAGTCTGCAGTATATTGGAGAAAGTGGCCCATCGTTGTGAATAGATACCAGTGTCTTCGGCACATTCTCCCCCTCCCTACATCACCGATTAGTGGCATTCGGGCTCCCAAGTGCTAACTCTATATGACTTCGTTCGGTTTGGGGAGGGTCTCACCGCAATACAGAGCTCTGCAAAAACGGGTTAGGGCGGTTTGGAGGCTCAGGCGAACCATGGTAAGCCTGCTTGTGAGACACACAAGGCGTTACTGGAGACAGTGCTGACCTCAGTGACGAGGGCCTCCAGATGGTCCTGGCTCTGCAAAGCGAGGCGGATTGCCTTCGGTCTTTGAAGGGTTTAGAAGGCTTCAAAAGGGTTCATACTGGTATCATCAAACTTGATAAGGGGGGCAGGGTGTAGTAAGGGCTGAAGCAAGGATTCAGGGTGCATAGCTTGGGTTTTTTGTAGGTTCAAGGATCTCGGGTCAGAGTGTCTATGGAGCAGGCAGTTGGCAGAAGGAGTTTATGTGGTCTGGCTCAGCGAAGGCTTCGGGGGGTCCTTTAGAACCCTGAGCCCCAAACCCGAACAGCCGACTCTCTTTCCTCAGTGAGGATTCGTCGGCAGAGGGACAAATGATGATGAGGAGCAAGGAGCTCAAAATACAAACGAAGGTCGAACACTGTAGAGCGATAGCGACAGTAATTGCAATAGCGACATCAACAGCGATAGCGGTGTCATCACCATGGTTATTTTTCATCATTATCAGAAATAACATAGCCACAATCATGATGTTCTCAATTCTTCGTCATCATCACTACCATCATCATCACCGCAGTAGCGGTGATAATGACAACTGTACTAGTATTAGCGGTAGTAGCAATGATGACAATGACGACCACCTAACAAACAACAGCAGTAATACGAATAGCAGAGTCACTACAAGTCTCATACCCTTACAATGATAATAGCAACACAAAAATTATAGTAATACTAGTTTTATCATGAGAATCCGAAGACTAATAAACTATCGGTACTGACAAGACTGATAGTAGTAGTAACAATAACAGCAACAATAGTCGCAAGAAGCGAGCAGAATCATAGCAACATTACCATTGTTGCTCCTAATAGTGATGATAATCATGGTAGTGATACTGATAGAAATAGCACCAATAACACTATCAACAACAATACGAACACTTCTTAAATACAACTAATATTGATCAATAATGCGAGCAATTATTGATTACAATAATTGTATTCAGAGTAGCAGTGCTCGTTTTAAGGAGCTGAAGCCAGGTGGAGCTCAGGAGTTTCCTGCTGCGGATCCTGGGCAAAGACTGGCGGCAGGCGGGGACCGGGGCCTTGAGTTCGGGTTTAGGGTTTTAGGTTTGAATTAGGGCTCAGATCCACAAGCCCAGCCGGACTCACTGAAGCAAGCAATTGCAGTCGAAAGTCGACCAGATGAGGTCAAGGCAGACGACGCAAGCCAGCAAGAACTTGCCTGGGACTCGGCAGATCTTTGGGCTTTTCCGACGGTGCGTGGGTCTTCCTAGCAGTCCGGACAGAGCCTGAACCTAAGAGCATCCAAAAGCCCCACCCGCGGCTTTAACAGACTTGCCAACCCTGCGGAAAGCATCCAAGCATGGAATTGTGCAAGATTCACTGATCCGGTCTTGGCTCAGGTCTCTTTTGCAAAGGGCGTCAGCGGAGGCGTGGTGGGGGCAGCTTTGTGAGCCCACGGTGTCCACTTTGGATGCAGCTGCAATGCATTGAGAGCTTCGAGGGTTCCAGGAGCCTAAGGGATCCCCCAAAGCGTCCTTTTCCGTACCTATGTATTGGGGGATGCTGGGGAAGCCTATAAGTATCCGTCTGTCGCGAGCTGTCTGGAGGGCGGAACAAGAAGGCCCCAACACAAGAAATCCACCCATCATCATGAAGCTGCCATGCCATTCTGCTAGTAAAGGTTGATCCCAGAGCCCAACAGGCGCACAACACAACACAGGTGCTCTGAACCCTCTAAACCCTAAGGAACCCCATGTCAAGCAGCCGGACGCCCTCTAGAGCAACCGTTCGATGCTTCTCTCTTCCACATCTTGCTTGAATCGCATGGCCTCGGGTTTGCTGCAGGAGCTTCCGCTGCGTCCTTCAGCAGCCTGCGAGAACAGCTGAGGCGCGTGGTTGGTGTGGCACGGTGTCTTCTGCAAGTGAATTCTGCTCAAAGCCACAGGCGGCACGATTTTGTCTGCAGCTGCTAGCTCCATGCCTCCCTTCCTTTTCCGTCTCTTCGGAGCTACATAGGCTGGGGACAGGCCCGGGGTCGTGGACCCATGGCTCGGCATGATCCCGGAAGTTCCCTCCTTGTGGACGGAGGCCCTGGATGTGCTCCGGTGCATGGGAGAGGGCCGGCTGCAGCCGAATGCCCCCCGATGCTGCGCCGTGCAGGCACGCTGCGACCGGGCGGGGCGCTGGAAGAAGTCCGCTTTGTTCTTGGAGCGCATGGCCGTGGCGAGCATCGAGCTGGGTGCCATTGCCTATGGCACGGCTGTCAATGGCTGCCGCCGGGCTCAGGGTCTTTGGCCCATGGCCTTGGCTCTCCTAAGGGAGCTGGGGATCTTAGGCTGCGAGGTCAGCGATATCGCGATAAACACAGGCCTAAATTCTTGCAGTTACGGCTACGAATGGGAGCAGGCATTGCATCTTCTGGGCCTCCTGAAAGCCAACGATCCCAAGCAGTCGATCACTGCAGCAAACACCTCGGCGAAAGCGTGCGAAAGCCAACTGCGCTGGGATTTGGTTCTCGAGCTCCCGGCTCCTTTGATGGCTGGGTGTAAAGCGGATGTTTTCAGCTGCTCCACGTCCGTGAGCGCCTGTGGGCGCGGAAGCCGCTGGGAGGCGGCACTCCTGCTGTGGCAGGGCTATGACAGGCTTGGGGTGCCTTTGAATGCCGTGGCCTATGGAGCCCTCTGCAGTGCTTTGAACCTGGGAAGACCAGAACTTTGTGGAGGCCTCCTGGAGGAGATGCAAAGGAAGCAGCTGCAGCCAAACCTTATCATTTGCAACGTGGCCCTCTCCAGCTTCCAGGAGCTCGACCTTTGGCCCGCCTCTTTGCAGCTTCTCCAGGAGATGGATGCATCCGGGCCCGCGCCCAACATCGTGAGCCTTCGGACCGCGGCTGCTGCGCTGGTGGCGCAGCGGGTCAGGGGGCTCAGCGTAGATTCCCGGCCGCTTCTGGGACGGCTGGGCTTGGCGGTGCTTCGGCTCCTGCAGCAAGAAACCTGGACACCACTGCCGGACCGCCCAAGATTTTCCGGCTTTGTGCCCTTGACCTCCAGTTTGGAGGCCATGGAAGTGATTTTAGAGCACGGCGCGGATGGCATGCTGGTAGTCGCAGTGGGCCGTGCCCTTCACCGCGCTTTGGCACCTGGCCGCAAGGCTCTGCTCCGTCTTGTTGAAGCTGCTGGCGCTTTCGAAGAAGTCGAGTCCTTAGAGTCTTTGTTTGGTTTGGGTGTGGAGGGGACCCAGGCTGTGCTGCAGGCTCTGGGTGTGGCATCAGCCAGCTGGGCGCCAGCGGCTCGTTTGCGCAGCCGCCGTGCCCAACTTGGGCTCCCAGCTGGCCGACGGCCGACTGCCCAGACGACGCTGGCATGGAGGGCTCTTTGCCTCAAAGGCTCCAATGCACAGTTCAATCGTGCCGGGACTGCTGTGCGATATGGCCCGTCTGCGGGTGCAGCATCTGCACTGCTGAAGCCCATCCGCGTAGAGCATGACCGTGCATTGCATCCCGAGCGGCGCGCACTTGCCTCAATTATGGCGGAGCTGATCGCCGGGGCCATGGGGGGCCGCCTTGCAAAGCTCAAGGTGGCTGTAAAGGTCCGTAGCCCGTACTAGAAGCGATGTCCTGCGAGGCAAAAGTAGACTCGGCTGTTTCCTGAAAGCTTTACGGCTTTACGGTATGATTCATACTGATTCAGTTAGTTGCCGATCCGCGGCCGGGGCAGACCAGCCCATGAACTGAACGAACCGAGCGTCGGGGTTCAGTGGGATTCTTCTGGCGCTGGAGGGTCGTTGCTTGGGCAGGAGGCTGTTTACGCAGTCTTGAACGGGGTATTGAATCTGAGCAAAGCAGATGCCGCATGTAACTCTAACCTCAAATGATGCGGCCTCCAAGCGGTACTCTGAGGATTTCACATCGTCAAATCGAGAGAGGTTAGTCCCGCTGCGGAATTCCCGCTAAACCTCCGACCTATACACCCGGAGCCCCCAACGCCTGGAGATCCACACCCCACACAGACCCAAACTTCCATTCGTTTTTGTACGGCTGAAGCGTACGTCTACTTGGGATTGCCCTTTCCAGGGTTTTGGTTTAGGGTTTGCGAATTGCACGGTTTCAATAATGCTTGCAGTCCGTATATTTTTTACCGCAACAGAGCCCCCAAACCGTTCGCCAATTATTGATGCTCTTATGTCTGACCCCAAAAGGAGCCTTGTTTCAAAACCATCTGTAAAATCCAACCCTAGCTAAGCATGACGCCCTAGACCCTAAACCATAAACCCAACTCTAGCTAAGTATGAAGCTCCTGCGCTGCCCCGATTGCTGGGAGGAGCTTCCCGTGGGTAGAGCTGAAGCTGGGCCTCGTGGCTTCGTTTACTGGTCTCTCTCTCTCTCTCTACCTCGCTCTCTCTCTCTCTCTGTCTCTCTCTCTCTCTTTCGCTCTCCACCTCTCTCTCTCTCTACCTCTCTCTCTCTCTCCACATCGAATATATTATATATACAGTATATTCGATGTGGAGAGAGCGAGAGAGAGAGAGAGAGAGAGAGATAGATAGATAGATACATAATGGATACATAGATAGATAGATATATTTTGGGTTTAGGGTTCAGGGGTCAAAGTCGAAGTAGAATTAGACTTTTTGTTTGGGGTTACGGCTTGTTTCAGCAATGTTGAGGGTTCCGGCCTGGCTTTTTTGGGTTCAAGAGTTTCGGGCCTAAGGAGGGGATAGGGTTGATAGTGCTTCACAGGGTATGACGGTTTGCCCTGGGACTCATGCCTAGAATGTGAGAGCCTAGCAGGAATAAGGCTTCTACGGCCACTTTGAGACACCTCCGGCCTCAGCCCACACAGCGAAAACCGAATGAACAAAGGCACAACACCAGAGCCTTGAAAACAAAGACAACTCTGGGGAGGTAATCTCTAGAATGCCCAGACAGGAGGTCTGCAGGCCGTGACGCAGATACTGAGTGGCTACCTTGAAAGCTTTTCAACCTTTGCTCGTGCTGGTGACCTGGGAAGCTCTCGTAGCAACCGTCAACATCTCTAAACCGTACGGCTTCACTTTGCGCTGCCCCCAAACGAACACCGTAACAGTGGCAATTCAGAGTCTTGAGGTTCAGGGTTTTCCAGTTTGCAGGGTAACTGGAGTTCGAGTGGTTAGAGGATGCCGGAAGCACCCCACCAGCCGACTAATTCTCCGGATCCGGGTTGAAGGATTTGGGATCTGTGGCAGTGCTTAGGGGTCTGGTTGTGTGTATTCTCAGTCCCAGGCACGAAGCCCCAGAGCCAACAACCAATGTGCCCCCCCCTCAACCCCTAAGCCCTAATCCTCCCCAAACTCGAAGACTTTGTCTAGGTCCGGGGGAGGACCGACTGAAGGTGGCTGTCGCCATGGAGAACGAGGACACCGCCTTGATGTGTTTTTATGGGTGGGGGTGAGGGAGCTGGGGTTGATTTTTAACAGTTCCGGCGCTTGGTGATGCGAGATCTTTGGCTTTGAGTGGGGATGTACGGTTCTGATCCTTTGCATCCCTCTATGTGCCTAGTTTTTTCGAGGTTTGGATTTTTTAGATGCCCTAGGGCCCGCAAACCTGAAACGGTTAAAACTGTACGGCCGGTCCAAGCGCCCAGAACTTGGAATGCCTTTGGGCTTCCTAACCGCCAGGCACGCTCAGCAGCAAACGCAAGTAGTTGAGTATTAACAATATTCTAACATGATCTGTCAGACCCCGAAGCCCCAAACCCCCTAACTTTCGTGAGGTTGCAGAAACCTTCGATATTTAGGCAGAAGGCTCTCATGGAGAGACCCTTCGAAAACACTATTATGACTTGTAATTGTACGATCTAGATATAGAAGCCTGAGAATGTCGCGACAAATTCGCACTACTCGTACTTGTAAATGTCTATTTGCAGGGCTCCTTATTATTCTACCCCAACACCTAATTTCAGCTATTAAGGCCGTATTTTGCTCATGCCGAAGCCCTTCCGTTCTCAAGTTTCGGCACTGTTACATTGGCTCTGGAAACCCTATGCTCCAAGCTCCGACAGCCGATCTAGAGTGTAGGGTTGTAGGGTATAGGGAATTCGGAACATTAGCGGCCCGGCTAAGATGAAGATACCTTGTTGTTGTGGTCGGTAAACACGTCGTTTCCTCCTACACAGCAGTCTCAACGGCACCAGAAAGCTGGAAACAAACATCCTGAATCCGACGACTCCTTCAACAGCCCGAATGACCCTAAAGCTCCCCTAACTTCGGAAACCGCGGCATTTCTCATGCCATCCCTGCGTCTTTGCGCGGCTGCGCCATGCGGCGTTCCCTGTTGCGGAAATTTAGCGATGGCGCTTGGAACTTTGTTCCAAGGCTTGGGACCGACATGGGAAGGGCATCAGATTTTGTGGGTTTGAGAGTCTTACTTTGTCCAGACTTTGTCGTTAACTTGGCTCAACTGTTAAACGATTTGATGAGGACATTGGATAGTATTTTGCTGCGTCGGGTACGTGTTGTGTTCTTTCATGTCAGGGATGTTGAGAGCCATAGACTCTAAAACCCATCATCCTGAGCCCTGCCTTGGCTTTAAGCGCAGAAACTCAGAGTCCTCCGGACTCCAAACCCTGAATCCGAAGTTCCCTCTATAAGCCCAACATCCCAAAGCCTTGAGCGTCAATTGCAGGCCCACCTTCTCTTTCGATAACCATCCCCACTGGTTTGTGGGCCACATGTCCAAAGGCAAGGTGCCTCGGCAACGCTCTGTTTGTTCAATATGCAAAACTTCCTGCTGTTCAGACCTCTTCTCGCCGTATGGAGACAGTCCACTTTTTTGCCGCTGTTCGGGTTGGTTTGGTTTTAGATCCATTTTGAATCGCGTTCGTGTGGCTGGACCGTTGTTCAAACCCTCTTCCTGCTTGTTCCGCTCAACTTTCATCAGATCCCCATGCGCCGAAAGAGCAGCCAGGGAGCTTTGATTGAAGAATTGTAGAAAAGCGATTTAGGAAACAAGTTGCCATCATGAAGGGCTTTGTGGACGCCAAACCATAACAGGACTCGAGTAAGTTTGAAGGGAGATTTCAGAAGGGTATCAGGCAGGCAAAGCCGAAACAGTGCAATCAACTCGCCAACACTCTGGCTCTTAAATCAACAACCCAATTCTAATTCCTGAAAACCCCTGACCCATGGGTTGGCCAGTTGACGGTGAACATGTATTCGTCTCAAGAAATTGGGGTTTGGATTCTGATCATGATCCGCGCACCCTTTCGTCACACTTTGACCGCCCGGGGTTCCAGCCAGTATTCTAAGAGCCGAAATACCTGCGTAGATACTTGTGCATAGTCTGTTGCTGTGTTGCGTCTAGGTGTATGCGAGGACATATCGCTTCTGACCCAAGTTTGAGAAACGCCCCACACATAATCAACCAATATGACATGAATAAGTTGATGAAGATTTTTCAGCGCACACACACTGACAGACTTACATGTTTAATGACACCATCTCACACACACATGTGTGTGCACTTTGCTATGTGTATCGACATATATATGTGCATATATACACACCATACACATGCGTTGTCCGCCCTTGTCTACATGCCCAGGTCAAGATTGAGCAGAAGATGAAGGACTTTGACATCTGAGCCCCAAGCATGTCCCAAGACTCATCCTTAACTGACAGCACCCTCACCCCCAACACTCAAACTAGAACCCTTTGAAAGCATACCGAACCTCATGAGCTCTCTATGCCTTTACCCCCCCCCCCCAAATATCCCCGAATCCCTTCTTACAGGACGTGGACGTCATCCTCGAAGTTCGAGATGCCCGAGCACCCTTCACTTCTGCTCAGCTTCTGGGATTTAAGTGAGGCTTAGGGTTCGGGGCCGGTTCTGGAGTCTGGTCCTTTCAGCTTTCGGCGGCTTCGGGCTGGGTAAGATCAGCAAGACAGCTTGTTACCGAACCGGCGAACCTAGGTTCGAGCTGACGACGAACCTTCCGAGCAACGTGCAGCGCCTGGTGGTATTGAACAAGGCGAGGGTCAGTGTGCTCTTGCATGGGGTCTTGCTTTGCAGGGGTTGTCGTCTCTGAGTTGGTGTTCGGATGCCTGCAATACTGTTATTAATTCAATAATTCCGAATTAAAGTCCGAGTTTCTTGGCTTGTAGTTAAATCTGCCCCTGGCATAAAGCTTTGAAACCCCTGAAGCACTAAGCCTCTACCCTTGCACTGAGGCCGACCTGGTGACGCCCAATGTGGGACTGGCTATGCGAGGCCTCATCGAAGAGGCAGTCATGGGGACCAAGAAAGCAGTACGAGCAGACACTGTCGAAGCCTAGTACCAGCCTCAGACCCTAAAGCCCAAACTCTGGACCCTAAAAGGTCTGCACCCCATCAGGATTACGGATGATGCTTTCGATGTTTAAGTGCCCGTTTTTGTAGCTCCCAGGCAGGGCAACCCTGTCTTCTGACGACGGCGGCGGAGAACAGGCGAGCCGAGGGGGTACCCACCCAAACCTTTGTCAAATCATCCAGACTGTAACATTATGAATTGGACTATGGTTTTAGTTAGAGGTTTGAAAGCTTCGGGCTTAGCTTTTAGGGTTTACGGTTTCGGGCTCCAGCATCGAACATATCCACTTCGAGGCGTAGGGTGTCGGGTTTCTATGACGTAGTGACTGGGGAGTTGAGATTCCTATAGGCCGAAACTCCGAGACAGTACGAGAGCATCAGTAGTTTGAGTTCGGGTGGGGTATCCGAGTAGTTTCTTCGAGAAAGTCTGCGTTCTTACTACAGTAGATCGTGCTCGAACTGTGTGAACTAATGTACATTAATATGTATACATGCATGCATCCCTATATACCTGCATGCATACAGAGCTGACGCCCAGACTCTGACTGTTCGCAGACTTGCCCGGATCCTCGATTGTCCGGGACTACGTCGATGCCTTAAGACCTAAAGTTCTAAAGTCCTAAAGAAGCCTCTGCCTTTCCAGGAATCTGATCAAGATCAAGCAGTTTGCTCTGGACAACGTGAGATCGAAGCATCCGCGAACCCTCGGAGTGATGCTGATGGTGGTGGGCCTGCCGAATCTGAACTGAAGGTGGTGAGGATTTGGGCTCTTAGGGCTTTGGGGTCAGTACGGAAATCGCACACGAGTTGTCAGTTATTGCGGAGACGGTGGCAAACCTTGCCCTTTATCAATTGTTGAACGACTGCACATCCGAAACTGTAGACCTTTGTTGCACCCAACCCGAACCCGGGCCTCGATCCCTAGAAGCCCAAACCTGAGCCCCAAACACCTCACCCTCAAGCCCCAAACCGACAGGAATGTCGGGAAGTCGACGATCATCAGCGGTTTGAAGAGGGTCGCCTTCGCAACCCTGCGCCATCAAGGGCCAAACAGCAAGCTGATGCAGGGGGTCCCGCGGCGGTATTCAGGATGCAACTGCAATTCCTGTTCTTGGTTGCTCAATCCACCTATCACGTTTTGTTTAAGTTATTCAGAAATGAATCCCAGGGTCCAGATAGGGCGTTTCACATTTTAGGATGCTTATTGGAGGGTCAGAGTTTTTCGAATTTGGGACCGGAGGGATGGGCTTCTTTGGGTGAGGGTTTGATAAGGCTTAGTGTACGCTTTGGGCTATGTTTGTTGTGAAGGGAATGGAGTTTGAGCAAGCTTTCGGAGTAGTAGGGTTGCCCTTAGCTATGGCTCCGATAATCTCTGAAACCCTACCTTCCCTATTTCACCCCACAAACCCTATCAGATACCAAACCTCAGACTTTTTTAAGGTCAAGTGGACGGAGCCGAAGATGAGCAACGTCCCAGGCTTGACACGAGATGTGCCTTGGGCATCCTTGGGCACCGTAGGTTGGTCGGCTCTGAGATTTCGGGTGGCTGCTTCTTTTAACCCCTAACCCTGAAACCCGAAACACCTTCAGGAGTGGGTTTTTAAGGTCTCGAGTTCAGGCTAGCTAGGGGTTCGCAACATGTTCGCTGTTGTTGTATCTCAGTGGAAGCTCGGCAAGTCAGGTGTCCTTCTTTCAGCTCAGCAACCATCCACGGCTCTACTGCTGCTAGCTTGGTTAGCAGAACTTTTCGGTGTAAGGTTTGAGGAGCTCACTGGGCGAAGACCATAAACTCTACACTCTAAGCCCCCGAAGCTCTCCATCTTTTTTGCCTTGCGGAAGACAGGCTACGACACCCCAGGGGTCTCCCTGCCTCCCGGCTCTTCAGCAGGTCGTGCTTTGCTTGAGGCGTCACTAACCTTTCGCAGATAGCAGTAGCAGTAGGATGAACTTGTCCATAACATCATGGTAATCAGTCGAAGTATATGAACAATAGACCTTTTCGCCGACCTTGCAAGAACAGCAGAGGTTGAAGAGACGCAACGACCCAGAACGCAATGCCAAGCTCGGCGTCCTGAAGCTGGATTCTGATTGTTTGGGAGGGAGTTATAAGAAGCTTGGGCGGTTTCCCCAGTGAGTGCTTCAGAACCAAGGAAGTGCATGCCTGATCACATCGCTGGAGAGGCATATCTGGCAGACTACCTGCTCTACCGCTTGAACCTTGGCTGGCAGTCTTCTTCATTCTTCATTCTTGGCACTAACTGGCCCGAATACCCTAAACCCTAAATCCTAAACCCAAACCGAGTATGACTACAGTATCTTGCTTGCTATCTGTACATGAACTGCAGGCATGGCCCCAGAGGGTTTCCTACAGCACGGGAGCCAAACCCTGAAGGCCGAACAGACGGATACCTAGGTAGGCCTTTGGGATATTTTATGTTTCCCCTTATTGGGCTTCATAGGACCCTGTTTATGAATATTTTTCAGAGGCTTTAAAAGGCCAACCTAGATACCCTACATCTGAGAACTCGAGGACATGAGAAAACCCCAAAACTAGGATCCTCAATGTTATAAAGCGTCCTAATATGTATAATGGCATCCCCTAGCGTGTAGAACCCCCTCCAAAAAACTTATGCAGTCCTGAAGAAACCCAAAACTTCAAAGCCCCTGTCAAGCCAACTCAGGAACAGGGACCACATCATGGATTATGTGCGGGAGCTGGAGCTCCCCGGCCCCACCAACGACATCCGCTACCTCTGCGCGCACATCTCCGCCACTGGGCTGAGAGTGTTGATAAGGGTTCGTGCTTCCGAGGATTTAAGGTGGGATTTGGAGTTAAGGATTTAGAGTTTGGGGTCATGCAGCTGCTGCCTTTAGTTCATGCTACGTTAAACGTTTCTCGTACATTTGTACCGTCTAAGAAAGCAGACAATATCCTTGGCCTGAGCCAAGATTGAAAGAACTGCCGAGGCACTGCTGGCGCATCGGAACAACAATCAGGCGCACCGAAGCCTAATCATTTAAGCTACTGCGATAGTCAGTTCGCCTTTATTTGCTCTGCAGATTTGTTCAAGCAGTACATTATTCATGCAGGCTCGCAAGGCGTTCCAGCCCCAACTACATGTTGGTCCTCGTAAGACACTGCAACTCTACATAGGAGCTTCTAGACTCTGAACCCCCATCAACACCCCTTAATCTTCTTAACCTGGAGCCTAAATGCGAATCAGTCCTGCCAAGTAAGAAGACGTATACGATATTGCTTCCTCAATCGAAGACTCCGATCTCTACAGTACAAACCCCCTTTCGCAACACCTCACAGCATTGGGCCCAGCCTCTCGTGTACCAACCGAAAGCCATTATTGCGTCTGTGATTGGATGTCCGGCTTCTTCCAATACGCAAGTGTGTTCAGCACGTGTCCCGAAGCAAAGGGTATAGCAGGAACCCCTGCCACCACTGCCCAAGAGCCAGCTGCAATCCAGATATAAGAGCCTAGCAACACCAGATAAATTTAAACTTCAGAACTGCTACCACCCTAAATACCTCAGAACACTCTCCATAAACCCTTCAACTTTCAACCTTCAACCCTACAGGCCCTACACACTTTGCAAGTTTCGGCCATGTCTATTAAATTGCAAGTTTGACCATATCTATTAATTTTTAAGTTTGACCATATCTATTAAATTATAAGTTTGACCATATCTATTAAATTGCAATCCCAATGCCAGGTGTATACGGCGCAGGTCGGTGCAGGTGCCACCTTTTTCTTGGACCTCTGGAGGGCGGGGAAGCTCGGCAAGGCCCGGCTCAGGGCTTTTAGGGCTTCAGGGGGTTTAGGGGTTTAGGGTTTAGGGGTTTAGGGTTTAGGGCTTTAGGGTTTAGAATACGAAACCCTGCTTACGCTCGGCGCTCCAAGCCCTACACCCTCAAGATTGCTTGCTATGTAGACTCATGTCGACAACATCCTAAATGCACGGATATCCGTGCAAGCCTAGGAAACGACAACACATCTCACAACACGCCACAAGGGCCATCGGGCACCTCTGAAACTTGAAAACCCCAAATTACTAAAGCACCGAACCTTCCCAAATCCTGTCTCAACCCTGCACTATACAGAAAGCACCTGTAAAACCCCCTCCCCCCCCCGCTCNCGCTCCCCCCCGCCAGCAGCCCCAGCAAGCGAGCCAGGTTTGCCTGGACTACGTGCCGGATCCTGACGAGGTCTTCGGGGCTTCGAACGGACTCAGCTGTCTGCCAGAACGTTCCAGTATCTAGAGCAATCCTGGGCATGCGTCGGCCCTGACACTCTCAAGTGACTCTAAAGCTTCAGAGAACCCCGAACCCAACCCCAAGGTGGAGCGGCTGCGCCGACTCCGTGCGCAGACGGAGCCACCGGGCCCTTGGGGAGCCTCGCCTTTAAAAGGCTCAGGCTCCGGGTTTACAGGGATGTTGGGGTTTCGGCATGGGGTGGAGGGGGCTTTAGGGTTTGGGGGTTTGGCGAACCCTGGGCCCGTACACCTTACCCAAGGTCCGGCGTGCTACCCCGACGTGCCGGACGGACTGGAGCTGTCCCGCCGGGGGCCGTTGCTCCCGGAAGGCCTCGTGGTTTGCAGGGATTAGCGGGAACTTTTTGATGTCTTGGCCGTTGGAACGGCCTCGAAGAAACAACTAAATCCCAAACCCCCACCCCTGCCAAAGGTTTCGTGGCTGCGGGCCGGCACGGCCTTCGCTCAGCTGTCGGCGGCGAGAAAAATAAAAGCTGCAGCATTAGGCTTCCAAACGTCAAAGGCTCAAGGTTTCAGGTTTGGGAGTACCCATGCAAGGGTTGCATATGAAACTAAGGTCATAGGGATTAGGATTCGCGAGGATTCGTACGTGGAATGCGCAACCTGCCGTAAGCAAGCCCCAAATCCAAAGCGCTAACCCCCTCAACCCAAACCTAATCCCAAAACACCACAACACCCAAATCCGCAAGCATCCAAGAAGCCCCAAAACCCCACATCAACAACCCCCCTTCCTCCAACACAACAGCATCAAAACCCATATGGAAGTTTCAGAAAATAGGGGGACCCCAATATAGTACCCTAAATAGTAGGATCCTTGTTATAAGGACCCCAAAATAAGGTACCCCTTACTTACCCCTTATTTTCGGAAACTCCCATAAAACACAACGCAAACTCAAACTCCCCTCAGAATCCCGGAGCTCCAGGCGCGCGAGTTCGAGTCCAAAGGCCAGCTCGAGGAGGTTCCGACCGCTCAGACAGGAAGCTTGAAACGTCCTTTTAGACTGGGGGTTTCTCGCATTCTGGAGGTTTCATGAGGGAGAAGTGTCGTTGGTCTAGGGTTTAGGGTGTAGGGTTTTTGAGTCAGGGTTTGAGGTAGGGCTTTCTTGAAGAGGGGTTGGAGAACTAGTAACATGCCGGTCCAGGGCTCCTCATATTCGCTGGCACCTGGCATGGCCAAATGCGCTACGAGAGGGGGTCGGGTTGAAAGTAAGACGGAATGTCGATGAGACCTTCTGGGGATAGGTTAGTGGTCCGTTGCTTTCGGCGTCAATTGACGCGTGCGTGACACCTGGGCAGGCGCTCGACGGCTACAATCGAGCGGTGGCTGTCTTGAAGCTCGTGTACCCCACCTTCTTTAGGAATTTTAAGAATTCGTTATTACAAGTAGTTAATATTTCCCGTGTCACTTATATCGTCTGTTTGTTATACATGATAGAATCCACCCACCCGGCCCAGTCTAGTACTGGATCCATAGTAACCTTAGGAGCACAAGCTTGGTTCATGGCCAGCTCTTAGGGCCTGTGCAGGGCTCCCGGGTGTTAGGGGTCTCGGCCAGAAGGGACTGTTGCAGCTTTCGTGAATGTTGAGCCGCAACAGTTCGGGACAACCGTGCATGTCCCGAATTGGCCACACTGCAGGGTCTAGCAGCGTTGAGGGTTTAGGTTTAGGGCTTAAGCCGCAACTCCTCTAGACAACAGTTCCCTCGGCCTTTGATGACTTCGAATCAAGTCGAACGCCCTGTAATCCCACATCCCAACAGCTGGAGCCAACAACCCCCTGCCCAACACAAATGAATCCTACGCGCTGATGTTTGGATGCGGAATCGAAGTGTTATCCTACAACCTAAGTCACTCGAAGCCAGCTTGCTTTCTGCTTGGGGAGGTACAACTTTGATCCCAGATCGAAGAATCCCAAGATCAAGGCTTTCCCATATTGTGATGGTAGGGTAGGGTCTATCGGAGACCAGGGCTTAAGGTCTAGACGAGGGAGGCTTTAAGGGGATTGGGAAGCGGGGCTGCTGAAGTCTGAAGCTCAGAGCTAACTTGCAGGATGAAAGGTGGTAGCTGGGTTGGAGGGTCCCTGTTGTCCCAACCGCGGATGGGGCGCAAGTTCTGACCTGCTAACCTCCTTCGACGCCTCGGAACCCGAAAGCATACACCCACGGTTCACCTTGTTTTAAAAGCGGGGTGACCGAATTGTCGTCAGAGGCGCTCGGATTTCGCGGGTCTTCGCGGCGCGTGAAGCATAGGCATAGGCCAGAAGCCCTCGACATCGGCTGTGGCTTTGAAAGTGCAAAGTCGTATTTATTCTGACACCGACTGGAGAATGGAGAGAAATCCATGTGAATAGGACGGGTGTAAGTTCATGTGTATGTGTTTGAATCCGTCCAAACCCTGACTGAAAAGGCCACAAAATGCACAGGCGTCTATCCAGCCACAGCAGCCGACAATGCCTGTCAACAATCCCTGCATTTCTGCCACAAGTTGCGACCGTACCGAAACTGGTGAAGAGTGGGGATTTGCGATGCGATAGGATGCAGGAGTGCAGACCCTCTTTTGTACAGTCTGTGACCCTGATCTCCACCTGCTACACCCTGCTCTGAACTCTTTGCCTTTGCTTGCTTGGCCCAGTAGCATGCTGGAGGAGATGGTGGCCACTCGCATAGTTTCGGGCTCAACCTGAGTTGCATCAGCCTTGAGCATGATGTCTTTGCGTCGCTGTGGCTACCTCGGCCCCCTCCCCCTTGCCTCCCCACGTCCCTGGGGCCCAAAAGACTTCTCAACTCGACTTCCGAGGCAGAGCTTGAGGGCTGCGCGCGGCGGCTGGACCCAGGCTGGGGTTGAGGGCGTTAGATTTTGATAGACTCCCGGGTTCCGGGGTCGTAATGAAGAATCGTTGTAAGTAGCAACGGTATGGGGGAAGAATTACGGTATGGGGAAGCAGAGTCATCCATACGATGGTGACCACTACAACCCACAACTTGACACGACAACGACCACAACCATGATTGTAAAAGGCTCACAGGCTCATGGTTCTTTTCACTTTGGGAAGCGTGCGCGCCTGCTTCTCAGGACTTGGTTTGAGAAGTTTAGTTTAGTGCTGGTATTTGTAGCATACCACCCAAACCTTCTAAGTGATACCTGTTGAAGCGCAATGGAACTTTAGACTACAATGGTTTGAGGCTTTATAAAGATTTGCTTGAGCTCAATCTTCCTAGTAGTAGAGTAGGTAACCTTTAACCTTTTTGGGGTACTATAATCCCTATATGATCCCAAAGGTTAACCTTTAGTTCCCCTAAGATACTGGACAGGTAAGTCTTTGCAAAACCCTTGAATCCTGAAGCAAAACCCTGAACTGCTTCCCTGCCTGCGGGGTACAAAAAGTGTGTCGATCAAAGATCAACGACAGAGACCCGGCAAAAAAAAATCACCAGCATATTGGGGTTCATCCGTGCCATTTGTTCGGTTTGTGGGGGTGCGGCGGGTTCAGGCCTTTGGCGTTGGTCTCAGGACTCCAGGCTGGCAGAGGTGACGTAAGTTTCAGGTTTCCAGGTTTCCTGTTGTGGCCTCTGGCCTGACTCTGTGTAGAGCCATCACCTCAACCCGAGGCTTGACAACAAAATGACATGGGAGTTTTCAGCATCCCGATCTAGACCTTAAACTTAAATCGTAGACTGCGTCTTAGTCTTAGAATCACCCTGAATTGGGGACTCCGACTTCAAGAGCAGCTCACATCATATCTTACATTCGCACCCACAAGCCAGGGCCCTTCGACGCCACTAGAAACATCCTAAGACCATCCCTCCAAGTCCCACACGCTTGTAGGCTCGCAGACTTCCAACATCTTGCAACACTAAACCCCAAACTCGAAACCCCACAGCAGCACAACACGAATCCCCAAGCCATGGAAGCGGCTCAGCGTCCCGGAAGGCCAGCCAGGCCCCCCGACCTCGAGCGCCGGGCCCTGAAAACTTGGATGCCGAAGACTGCGGGGCCTTCAGCATATGGCGATATTGATCCTATAGGATTCCGTATATATATATATATGTATAAACACACTATGAAGGATGTGAAGGAGCCTAAAACCCTATTCTAATTATCAAGACCCCTACATTGGGGGTTTGGGGCTTCGAGTTCAGGCTTCCGGGCTTTTGGTTTGAAGCGTCTTTGGCGGTCGCTTCCTTTTGCGACAGCTTTGGGTTTTGAAATTTATTGGATACCTTCATGTTTGAGTCAGTAGCTCTCTTCACTTGAATTTCCAACATCGTACTAAGATGCATTGTGGGAGAAGCTGCTTGAACCCGACCCCACGGGCCCACTGGAAATACGTATAGTGGGCCAAGCACAGAGCTCAAGTGCCTGAACAAGCCTCAAGCTCAAGACTCACAGCACGTCAGACCCTACAAAGCGCCAGAGCCCGACCAGACAAGTCCAATGTAGAGGTTTAAATATGCAGAGATATCCCGTATTGTTCCTATATCTTATATAAGTGTATCTAAGCCTACTTGTTCAGGCCCCGAACTCGAGACTTCAGCACAGGTTTCCGTTCAGTCTCCCACTACGCCCCAAATACCGGAAGCCACAATACACGGGAACTCCTAAACGCCCAAAGCGTGCTGCGCCTCTCATGGCGGAGCCGGCACCGTTCCTCCAGGCCCAGGCAGGAGGGCTGTTTCGGGGTTCGGTGCAGGTTTGCCTAGGGCTACAGGCTTGGAAAGTAAGGGCTTTAGGGGGAGTTGAGGTTCAGCCGTTTAGGGTTTGAGCCGAGCTTTGTCATGTATTTTGCATGTCAGCTTGAGGTCTTGAAATGGCGGGAAAAGCCTGACCCGGAATCCAGCCACCCCCTTCACCTGCCGACCCGTTCTTTAAGAGCCCTGCTCTGGAGGACGCGTGGTCGGAGCGCCTGATATCCGAGGACTTTTCATGTAGGGTTCAGGACTATATGAGGGTTTCTCTACCTTCCAGTTCTTGCTTCATGGGCAATCAATCAGACCATGGCCGTTGTCATTATTGACTGGCACTTTGCTATTAGCCGCTTGTCTTATTTCGGTCCTCTTTTGCCTCGCTTGCTGCTGTACTATTTTGCACTGANTTCATGGGCAATCAATCAGACCATGGCCGTTGTCATTATTGACTGGCACTTTGCTATTAGCCGCTTGTCTTATTTCGGTCCTCTTTTGCCTCGCTTGCTGCTGTACTATTTTGCACTGAAGTTTGTGGAGACTAGACAGGCCCTTATGACATACTCTCCCTGATATGACAATGTAGGGGCTTAATAATTAGAAAAGGATTTTACCCCTGCTTTCAAGTCGTAGGACCCTGAGACAGCAGCCATTCAATTTCATTAGGATAATGCTATTTCTTGACATGTACTAGTATTGCTGCTATCATCATGTCCTGATATTCAGGCACTTGCAGCATGAGTGGCTGTTGTACAAGCGCTTGTAACTTGTTAGTCGTAGCTTTGGCTATGGCGGCTATGGAGGCTGGATCTCACAGCATTGGCTCACTAGCATGCGCAAGCTTAGTCATAGGCTCAGGAAGCCAATGGATGACGTTTGGAGCAACATTCGTGATGCTCTTTATCAGTCCGTGGGGTGGGATACGCCCTTGATGCNCGATCTGAAGTTCAAGGCTTATTGGAACCATGTGGACATGCTTCAGCGTGATGCGTGCGATGCAGAGCGCGAGCGTCACTGTGCACGTCGTTTAGCTCAGAAGGTGGAGCAGCTAGAAAGGACAGTTCGAGAATGTCAGCAAGATTATGCAGACATTGCAGCGGAGGCTCGCAGGTTGGAGAGGGAAGTGCTAGCCTTAGACACGACTGTGGCCGACTTGCGTTCTGAGAATGCCGACCTGGCCGCAGCATTGGAAGATGCAAAGCGAGCTTTCCATGACACCCAAGCTCATGGAGACAGCGTAGGCAACAGAGACCATGTTGCAGCAGTGATCCAACGTGCCTGGCGGAAGCTGCGAAGCATTGATGTTCTGGGGAAGCGCCTCTTGCGAGAAGGGAATGCCGTGAAAGTGTTCCAAACAGCGGTTTATGATGCCGATGAGCTGATGCAAGATACCTGGCCTGCAAATGTCAAGTGGCAGGCCTTGCAACGCGCCCCTGCGTTCATCCAGAATGAGCCCACGACAAACATGAAATTTGAGACACAGCGTTTGATCCTCGCTCGCTTGGCTGGTGATCGTGGGGACGCAGTGTCCACACCTGAGGAGATGGAGCAATGTTCGTCCATGGTGCTCACGGCTTGCAAAGTAGTGGCTGGCGTCATGGGCAAGACCCACGTTTTNCGCTTGGCTGGTGATCGTGGGGACGCAGTGTCCACACCTGAGGAGATGGAGCAATGTTCGTCCATGGTGCTCACGGCTTGCAAAGTAGTGGCTGGCGTCATGGGCAAGACCCACGTTTTGTCGACTGGGGCCCGCGTTCTGGAAGTGGATGGAGTCGGAGCTTACGAAGCATCTGGAGCAAGCACTACACTTATGACAGCGCTGGACATGGAAGCTTCTCGCAAGGGGTACGCGGCCATCATCCTTCTATCAACCCCGACTGCTGTGAGCTTTTACTCGCGCTTCGGATTCGAGCACATGCAAAGCTGTTCGTTGGATCTTGCGGATGCCGCGCGGCATGCTTTGCATTATTTGAGTGCAAACGCGATCTACCGCCATGCACCAATGCTGAAGCTTTTGCTCTGAGAGCAACAGTTTCGCAATTGCGCTTGGACGTGCAGCAGGGCTGGTCTCAGAAACTCGTCGTTGCTCCGCTTGCCGCAACCACCAGGCTCAGGGCAGTGGTTTTTTGCCCGAGTGCATGCGAGAAGTGCAGCAAGGCACAAAACCGAAGTGCCATCACATATTCAGCAGGGGTTGCGGCTTGCGCACGTGGAACTGCTTGGGCCGGTTCCGCATGCGTGGCCAGGTGCTTCTTTGCAGCTGGTACCCATTTCTGCACTTTCGCTGTTCATTGCCACTGGTGCGAGTCTCAAAAACATCGGGTGGCCATGATCTCGACCTTGACAGCTCTGCCGGATGTTGCTAAGCAGAGAAACACTTCACGATTTGAGATGAGATGCAGCGAAGCCGGAGTTTGGGTTGAGGTGTTGGGATTTGGGGCTTGGAGTGCTGAAGGGCTTAAGGTCCCACAGCGTTTTGGCGCGTTGGGGTTCAGGGTTTAGGGATCGGAAGCACATCCAGTTTTAAGCCGGCAGACAGCAAGCGAAGGATCAAGAAAGGGGGGGTGGGGGTGGTTTAGGGTTGTTGCGTAGGAATATGAAGGGGAGGGAATGTACTACAGGGTAATGAGGGAACGTACGTGAGGGCAAAGCAGGCTTAGATCAGGGATGGTTAGGGAGGATACGGGAAAGTAAAGGGAAGGGAAAGGAAGAGAAAGGAAGGTGAGAATGTGTAACTTTTGGAGGGAGATCCTTTGCAGGAAACATAGGCTGTAGTCGGGAAATCGCCACCGCAAGTGTAGCCAAAGCTTCGACGTTTGAGGTTGGGGCATCGGCTTTAAATTTCCAGAAGTAGACCGTGACCTAGACAAACGAACCGCCATCCCCAAAATCGCAACTTGCTATCGAAACCTAGGCCCATCAAGCCGGAAACCTGAAGTCATAAACAATGACATGTTTGAGGTTGAAGGTTTAATTTAGAGGGTTCAGGAATGTCCAAATTGCAGGGTTTATTGTTTAACATCGGGCAGGCGTGAAGGTTCACGGAATCAGATGTATCTTGGGGGACGGTGATCTTCCTGGGAGCAGGTCGACGGCTGAATGTTGTAGGGTTGAGACTGTACCTCACGCTTTACGCGTTCAGCTCAAAATCCGAACCCAATAACCTTACACACTGACCTCTAGACCCTAATCCCGAAACGCTATACCGTAAACATGACCACAGACTTACCTTGTTTCTCATTTCATGGGTGAATTCCTGATGAGAAATATATAGGCAAACGAGAGAAGTTGATCCTTCCTTCAGTCTCTAATTCTCCAATTGAACAAGCTCTTGGAACGATGGGGTGTTTGGTATGTGTAATCATGTCCTACAACTTAGATTAAACCGTGTAAGCTTGGTTGCTTCATTCCTCCGTTCCCGGTTTTGAAGCTCTGCAAAGCAATCGCAAGAATACAATCATAAGCGGGGGGCCAGTGTCATCGTGACCATCAGTCGGTGACAGGTCAAGAAGCAGTGTGCCGAGATGGATGCAGAGTGGGATGAGCGCCAGAAGACCCGTGGTGAGGCGACATGGCCCGGGCGGTGGGAAGGGTTGGGGCTGCTTCGAGATTTCGGCTTAATATGGCGCAGGCAGGCATGCCTGCAGTGCTTCGCAGATGGCCACTCGCGATTGAAACTCCAAGCACCTGATGAGATTCGGCCAGGAAGCCGAGGCAATTTCCAAGGCCATTGAGATTTTGGACGCCGACGAGGTGTTCTGGGCCAGGATTTTTTTGTTCGAGCTGCTTGTTTTGGAGCGTTTGGGGCGATACAGGACTAGCAGGATGGCATCTCTGCGACTTCACGGCTGTTAAGCCGTTAAGCCAAGCGTCCAGGCAGAAAGGTGAAGTCCTCAACCCCTCGTCCTAGTGCGGCAGCAGTGCAAGCGCAGCGAGCTTCAGGTCGCAACAGCGAAAACCCGAATGGTTGACTTTCCGCTGACTCCCCAAAGACCTGGTGCCTGCAAGGCCGCGCTAAGCTTGAAGCCCCGAAGGCACATGCCAACTTCGAGAAGACCTTTGCAACCTCCTTCCTCCAGGACTCGTCTGCTACCCAAGTCTTTTTGGAAGCATGGGGGCTGATGGGCGTTCAGCACTTCGACTAGGTTTACGGGGCCTGGGGTTTTGGGTGGAGACTTTCAGGATGGAGTTGGCGATTGTGCACAGTCGCCACACCGAAGAATCACCCTACGCCCTCAACTACCAGTACTTCACACGAACATCTCCAAGCTTAAATGCCAGAAGACGATCGTTAGATCTGGGAGGAGTCTGCAGTCAACACTCGGGCAGAGAGGGCTGCAGAGGCCGAGACCTTGCCGGGTTAAAACCTGGAGGGCCCTATTGTCTTCCACAATCCGCCAGAGAAAGCCGCAAATTCCATCAAATCCTCATCATCAGAGCTTTCCGCTGTTCTTCCGGCGGTGTGGCATTGAAAGGCTTCCGGGCTTGCTTCAATTTTGCGGAGCGTGGATTGCCCGACTCCTCGGGATAGTTTTCACACATCCGAAGCAGCAGTATGTTTTAGTCAGACTCGCCATTGTGTCAACGTCTGCTGCGGCTCAGAGAAGAACAGCTTAACCACGAAATCAGGCATGCAGCCATAACACTGGCGGCAGATGCTGTTTACAACATGCCGAGTAATGCTAGAACAACAACACTGCGTGGGTTCATGCTGCAGGTCCTGGCCACTGCCGGCCGCAGGGACCCACGCATGGCAGCCCTCGTCACACAGGTCGCCGGCAGGGGGAACAACAAGACCTGCTGGAATATTCAACAGCTACTGCTGCTGCTGCTGCTGCGTTTACTACTACTAACTGCTACTACTACTACTACTACTACTACTACCACTACTACCACTACCACCACGACCACCACGACCACTACGATCACTACGACCACTACGACCACTACCACCACTACTACCGCTACTACCACTACTACCACTACTACCGCTACCACTACTACTACTACTACTACTACCACTACTACTACCACTACTACTACCACTACTACTACCACTACTACTACCACTACTACTGCTACTACTACTACTACTACTACTACTATTACCACTACTACTACTACTACCACTACCACTACCACTACCACGCCCGATCCTTGTGACACTGGACACTTTCCAACCACGACTCCTAC
>BGNK01000658.1:163622-187535 GCA_003297005.1 Symbiodinium sp. clade A Y106 | reverse complement strand
CTGCTACTCCTACTCCTACTCCTACTGCTACTGCTACTGCTACTACTACTACTACTACTACTACTACTACTACTAGTACTACTCCTACTACTACTACTACCACTACTACTACTACTCCTCCTCCTCCTCCTACTACTAGAGGCGCTGCCCCGCCGTTGCCTCTGCCGCCGCCAGCTGCCGCTTCCGCTGCCACTGCCACTGCCACTTCCACTGCTACCACTACCACTACGACTACCACTACCACTACTGCTACTACTACTACTACTACAACTACAGCTGCTGCTACTACTACTACTACTGCTGCTGCTGCTGCTGCTACTGCTGCTGCTGCTACTACTACTACCACTCCTGCTACTCCTACTACTCCCTCTATTCCCACTCCTGCTGGTACTGCCCCTGCCACTGCCGCTGCCCGCTGCCGCTGCCCGCTGCCGATGCCACTGCTACTACTACGGCTGCCGCTGCCAATGCTGCTGCTGCTGCTACAACTACTACTACTGCTACCACTGCTACTTCTGCTATTTCTGTTGTTGTTGCGGGGCTTTCGAAAACTCCAGGCTCTTCGTAGGTTTAACCTGCACAGATGAAGCTGGACAAGTTTGTGAAGGTGAAGAAGGCCATGGATGACATGGTGCCACTTGGCTAGCAGCAAGCGTCAAATTAACCTGTTGATGTCCGGTCCGTTTGAACTGGCTTGGGCATTCGAGCGTCCGGCCTTACAGACGACAAGTCCCAGGTTCGCCCTGCAAAAGGAGCAGGAGGACGAGGTGACGCAGAAAGACTACTGCTACTCGGACTCTGAGTGAGTGCGTGAGTGCGTGCGTGAGTGAGTAAGTGAGCGAGGGAGCGAGCGTCTGAGGCTGTGAGGCTATGAGAGTGTGAGGGTGAGTGAGAGTGGGTGAGACTGAGTGAGAGTGACAGAGAGAGAGAGAGAAAGAGAGAAAGAGAGAGAAGCGCGGGGGATCGGACCGTCCCCCATGCCCGGGAGAGAGAGAGAGAGATAGAGAGCGAGGGAGGGAGGGAGGGAAGGGGAGGGACTCAAGCCTTGAACATCATCCATTTTCCAGACCGACCCTGAACACCTAAGCGCCTAAGCCACAAAGGCGTCGAGGAATTCCGTGAGAACGAGCTCAAGACGGAAGGCAAGACCCGCCTTAAAGACACGTTGGTGGCCAAGGACTGCAGGGCCTACCGTGCATCATCATGAGCACTGGCATATGGTGTGGTTGTCATTCTTGTGCCTGGTGGTGCTGCTGCTGGGGAGGCATGTTGCTACTTTTGGTGTTGACTGTTGAGTAGTTGTGATTTAGTGCTGGTGCTGCCATCATGAGTGCCGGTTTTGCACAATGGCTGCCCGTACAAGACCGCTGGCATCCCAGCACGGTCATTACCCGGATAATGACGAGACTCGTAATAGGATGGACACTGGCTGTAGAAACCTAGCAGTGGTTGTTGATGTAGCAGCGGCAGTAGCAGCAACAGCAAAACTAGCTGATCAATTGAGGCCTCACCTGCAGACTAGCGCCCTCACGCAACCAAAGTCCAAGATCATAGATTAATGACAGAGAGCAGGAGAATGCCATCGACATCGAAACGCCGAAGACGGAGCAGGACTGAGTCAGTAGAGAGCGGTTTGCAGTCTCAGTCTAGGGTTCATGTTGAATACTTTTTGGCAGAAGCAGCACTATGGGTCGACGGCTTTGGGACAGGGACAGTACGAACCAAGCTCGGGCTGGGTCTCCTTTTGACGGGAAGTGATACGACTGCAGGAAATATTCGTTCGTTGGCTGTTCGGATCTTCTAGGCAAGGACGGTGTTGTGCTGACAGACTTGACAGACTTACTAATTATCCCTCTGTCGCATGAGCATCCCCATCCCCATCGTCAGTGTCCTGTGCGAAGGCTCCCAAACCCTCAGCAGCCTCCGCTTTAACACCCGCAGCCCTGAAGACTTTAAGCCCCTAAGCCCTAAATCCCCTAAGCCCTCAAGCCCCTAAACCCCTAAACCCTACAGGCCCCGACCCTTTGGGCCCAAGGGCTCTCACAAGGAGACCTATGAGTCGGAGGTGGCGGAGATGCAGAAGCAGTTGAAGCTCGCAGGTTTCCGGGCCCAAGTCTTTGACATTAGGGGGTTCTAGGGTTTATGGGGCCCTTTGGGGCTTGGGGCTTCGGGTTTAGGGTTCTTAAAATATGCTTGTCCTGCGAGTCGATCTCTTTCTGGGTTTGTAGTGAGAAGGAAAGTGCGTTTGGGTTAGTCTGGACAAGCCTTTCGCATCCTTGGGCGATGGAGTTGGGGTTGATCTTCATGGGTTGCACCCCTCACGACTTCGCACCGACACAATCGGGCTACGGAAGTTTCGAGACTCCCGAGACGCTCAACTGCCGAACCCCAGAACCGTTTAAACCAACCCTAAACCCTAAACCCTAAACCCTAAATCCTAAACCCTACCCCTACACATGACTGTTCTGCTGGCCGTTGAGCCGAGCTGACCTCTGCAGACGGAGCAAGGATTTCTCTTTTGGGTATTTATGGTTTTGGAGCTTTGTTCAAGCTTTACTACGCTCTCGGGGTAACCTTGAACAGGAAGCTGACCTTTGATATGCAGAAAATGAGAGGATTCTATTCTGACTGAGCGTTCAGGTGCCGACACGGATGCATTGCTGGAGCTGTTCCCTCATATCGTGCATTCGAGCCCCCAACTCTGACCTCCGGAAACCTGAGCACCGCACAGAAGCCCCCAACCCAAAGCCGAAACCCTTGGTCCTGAAGCTAAGCCGAACCCTCAACCGATAAACCAAAGCCCTGAACCCTAAGTCCCCGCCAAACTCCCGCCTGAAACCGGAGCCCTGTAGCCTGAACCCGCAAGCCTCCAGCCTCAGTGCGACATGCGAGGCCAGAACCGGGAGAAGGAGAACACGCAGTTTCAGAAGGCAGGGTTCAGGGCTCTCGCCGAAGCTTCAGGCTTATAGAGGTGGGGGATTCCATGAAAGGAGCTCTACAAGGTCCTTGACCCGACATGCACCTGTGTCCATAGTGGCAGCTTCAGTGAGGGGCAGAACAATCGTGGAACCATGAGCCCTTCTGTATCCTTGCAAGGGTATAGTTGAGCGCGCCAGGTCATCACGGACCAGCGTGAGACGCAGAGGCTCCTCAAGGAGCCGCGAGGGTCGTTTCCTTGGGCTGTGGCCTGGGGGTCTTGGGCTTCCTCAGATGTTGGGATAGGGGATTCGATTGATTTCAACTGTGCGGTTTCGAGATAAGGCTGCGGTCACGGCTTGCGGTCGAGGCTTTGCAGAACAGGAGAAGAGGGTTGAATTACAGACGACAGGCCAGGCCAATATTTGTGAAAGCCTCGGACCAAGATGGGAGCTGCTCAAAATGTTAGATTTCTCTTTCAGCTCCACCTTCCTGCTGGACAGCATGAGAATCATCCCGCTAGAAGGCAAAGCCTAACGCTGGGAGACGGACAGGTGGCTATTCAGCTTGAGGAAGCCATGCTTAGGGCGCCCAGCGAGTGCGAGTGGCTTCCTACATAGGAGGACCCGTGTATCTCTAAAGCATGAAAAGTGTGCACGACAATGTTGCTGTGAACCGTGCAGAGCAGTAGCTGCTTAAAGCAGCTTGAACATTACGTCACGAAAGCGATGAACTTGCATTCGATTCGAGAGCCGTCGGTAGGAGGCGCTCGTGGTGCTTGGAAAATTCTACAACAAGGAGTCCCTCATCCAGGTCCATGCCGAGGCCATCAGGAAGCAAGTTCTGGGGTTCGAATTCTGTCCGTTGGCAGCTACTGAAAGGTCTCGGCTGGATGCGTCGGTTTCTACCGGTGCCCTCAAACGCCAACGCAACCTGAAACGCTGAAATGCAATTGCCCCACAATCCCAAGCCCGAAACACCACTAGGCCTAAAACCCTTGCATCCTAAACTGCAGCCACTAAAGCCTAAAGCCCTAGAATCCTGAAGCCCAAGCAGTGTAACCCCTTCTCCCAGAGAGGCCGGTCCGGAGTCCCCGGGCGGCTTCGAGGATTACAAAAGCAACGGCAAGAGCCGCCGGGCTTCCATCTGCGAGGTGTTGAGGGCTTCAGGGCCATCTTGGATGCTTTTGTGATTTGCTTTTAGTGTACTGTCCGGTCTTGCGGGCAAAGGCTTCGGCGTCATGACGATGCTCCAGACGCTCATTGAGGACTCGGCTGCCATGGAGAAGGAGGCCATCCGGGCTGACTCTTGGGCAGCACCAGGCAGTAATCCGTTTCGTTAGAAGGGCAACACGCGGCTTTCTGAGGAGAAGAGCGCACAGAAGGCCTACGAGGGCTTCGCCGCCGACACCACGGACTCTGTTGCGAAGAAGGAGCGGCCGTTTAGGATGTAGGATTCAAGATGTAATTTGGTTTGAGTATTCTTGGCTTTGGAGGTGGTGGGTTTCGGGCGACCGTCGATGTTGGCAGTGTGTGGTTTGTGGCGTCGGTGGTGTCTGTGCATCTTGAAGGTTGAGGCTTCCAAGGTCATAGTTAGTTGATTCATGCCTAGAACCCTGCACTGTCGTAAACTTTCTGCGGCGCACACTCATGTCTTTCATGTAAGGCTTGTTTGATACTTAGGCTTTCAAGCAGGTCGCGTATTCAGGAACGAGAGTCAGCTGCGGTTGGGTCACTTTTCGGGCTTCGTAATTGTACCCGGGTAGTTGCTGCCTGCTTGACATCTTGTCGCTTGCTCTATACTAATTTGTTCCCACATTCTTGTCGTTCCTGCTTCGCGTTTCCATCTTGCTGTATTTTGGTTGCTGAATGCTTCTGTATCCGTCTTCTTGTTAGCTCCCACGGCACCAAAAGATGCTCCGACGCCTTTCCCCTGCCAGGAGGCAGCTATTGCCAGCAAGAAGGCTGAGAAGGCCGGGGTCACACCCGTGACTTCCAAAACGCGCGCCTGCAGTCAGAGAAGCGAACGGTGCAGCCCGCAAAGAGCACTCGTTGACTAAAAGACCCGGTGATGGAAATAGTGACATCGGACATCTCGTCGCTAGAATGCGGGCCCAGAGGGCGCTGTGTTGCTTTGCATTCTTAAAAAGGTGTAGGCAAATGAGGCACAATTTTCAGAAAAAACAACTGTAGCACCTGCCGGAAGCTATTTTAAGTTGGACAAGATTTCACTGAGCCTGTATTATCGTTTTTGTAATGATCGTCATCATCATCATCGTCATCATCATCGGCATCATCATCCCTCGTCATTATCATCATCCTCGTCATCACCATCATCGTCGCCATAGCTTGGCCATAACCATATCATTGCACGTTATGTGCGCATGTTTTAGATACCAGTGCTTTGATGCATGCTCGCACAAGCAATCAACACTTGTGACAGCGCGCAAAAGCACAGCATCCTGCTGCAGTGTGTTGTATAAAGTGGCGAAGCGGCCGTGCAATGCTCGCTCAATGCATGAACTCTTGTGACACTTCCCCCCCCTTCCCAGCGCCACCCCCAACCTCATGGAAGCATCCGACATATCCTGGAAATGCATCGAAGCCAGGCAAGTAACACGGCACCCTGCACCTGCTACCAAGTGCTGGTAGCGACCGTCTCCCATGCCCCTTTCGATTCAGCAGACGCCTACAATAGTTGCACATGCCAAGCATAGACCGGCAAGGCCAAGCTGAAGAAGACCCTGACCCAGACTCGCAAGGCTTCATGGCCTCGAGGTTTAGGGTAGGTTCATGTTTTGGGTTTAATGGCTGAGTTGCTGTGGATCCAGAGCGACTGCGGGGGACTCGTTGCTACTTCCTGAAGCGTGCATGAACGACCTTGTAGGCTGGGATTTGGGGGTTTCAAGGGCGCCGCAACGAGTTGCCGGAGCAAATCTCAAGGATTTGTGCAGTTCTGGGGTACGAGCTGGGTTGCAGTTCACGTTCCTGATTCTGGGTTCAAGGCTCATCGTTCCCGGCCTAGTGTCGAAGGTGGGGTTCGTGGTGTCGGGGACAAGATGCCGAATTCCGCTAGCTGTGGAACCGCCTCACGTAAGCTTTCCAAGAACCTGTCGAAGGTGAAACATAGGTGCAATCACAGTTTGGAGGACCACACACTCGCAAAACCCGCAAGGAAGGCGGGCAAATGGCCTTCCCATCTGAGGCTCGCAAGGGGGCAGAGAAGTCCTTGGACAGCCTTGCGCAGACGAAGCTTGGGCAATGGTTGCAGCTTGGGACCGGTGGCGGAGCTGTGCCGAAGATGTTGTCTTGGATTTCGCTATCTTTCCGAGCTTCTGGAACGGACTACCCTAGCCTCTGTACCCTAGGTCTAGGCGAGAGACCCGAGCATCCCGAGGCATCCCGTCGTCCTAAAGCCGCCCAGGAAGGCAGAGCTCCACGAGAGCTGCGACTTTCTGCTGGCGAACTTCGACGCCCGCCAGGCAGCGCGCGAGGACGAGATGGACTCGGCCACTGGGCGGAAGCTCTCGGAATTTGCGGTTCAGGGTTTCGACAGACTTGTTCCGAAGTGAGCGTGCAAATCGGTGTGGTTGAGCTGGGGTTGCCGGCCTCTCTCTGCAAGAGGTGGAGAGGCTGTCAAGGCGATGAGTATCCGTAGCTTCATGCATAAGAAGGGTGAGGCTGCGGAATTCCTTGTCGATGCTTGGAAACTTTTTCAACAACCCGGAAGGGTCGCCGATGTCTCTCTGCTTCGAGTTCGAGCTCCTAACTTGTATCTTCGGCGGTAGAATCCCAAGCCGCTTCACCCCAGAGATCCGAAGAAGAATGCTAGCAACAATTCTCGGAAATGTCAGTCGTAGCAGCAGCAGCAGCAGCAGCAGCAGCCGCAGCCGCAGCCGCAGCAGGAAGCAGCAGTAGGAGTAGTAGGAAGACGAGAACTAGGATAAGGATATGACTGGGAACAGTGCGAGGACCGGTGCGAGCACTGGTCACTAGCATCGAGCACTAGCAGCTCCGACTCCCCACCCTTCTATCTTCTTCGTCTTCCTTAACCTCATCATGTCGTCTGATCGGATCAGAGCTCGAAGCAACGGTGCCTGCAGCTCCAGGAGCCCAAGCCTAAGAATGGAACTGTAAGAACTCACCGGTGAGGCCACGACAAATCGCATTTCGCCGGCATCACACAAGGAAGTATCCATGCTGTCGAGTTCCGAAGCCCTGCCAGTCAGCCCTGGAACGACAAGCCCAAAGGAGCAAAACTTTTTTTGGCTGAGGTCAAGAAGGCCAAGGCTATCCTCTCCGGAGCCACTTTCGCCGAGATCCAGCTTGACTGAGGGCATCGGCTCTTCTGCCAGGACGTCCACGACCCTTGAGCCTCAACCAGACTTGCGCCCGAGTTCCCCTTCGTCCAGAGGTCTCTATTGCCCGGTCCGAGTTTCTACGAGGGGGCAGCGACACCCAGCGCAACAAAAGGGTGCAGAGTGGCTGCTGTCTTGGATTGCGGAGTTCTGCCCCACATGGGGTGCTCCTGACCCAGACCTGAAACCTCTACAGCCGAGACTGCAGTCCAAGATACTGACACACGCCCGGGGATGATACCGACCAAACCTGCGAGCGTTCTTCCATGGATGATAACCTATCGCTCCAAGGCAAATCCGAAAGGCTCAGGGTACATACTATTTCTACAGGGACTATACTGGGACATGATTACTTTCACTAATTCTTCAGACCTCTATATTTTAAGCGAGCGCGGCGAAGGCGGACAGCAGAAGTACCCGGGCGCCCGCGCTCCCGACTTCACACAGGCAGGGGTCCTCCTGCTCTCTCATAGCATTGGAGCCTTGCTGCCATCGCAGGATCGTTAATCTGGTTCTGTCTGAGCAAAGGATTCTCTTTGCGCAAAGCCGGGAGGGAAGGGTTCACACTTTTTGAGCTGCCTCCTCAGAGTAAATTTCGCTCACGGCTTCGCAGTGTCAAGCTTCGGAGCATCTCCTTTCTCCGGGGGCCGATATCTCGTGGACAGGGGGGGCTTTGCGAAGTCGTGGCTGTTCAGAACCAGAAGACCCATTTGCACCATCATCGCAGCGATCCGTAATAGTTTACGTGCGGACTGTCCTGCACTGACACCTCGGTCCTCCTACTTTGCACCGTGGAAGCAATGAAGTTGCCACCGCCCTGCCTGCGCAGTTGGCATACCTGTGTCAGCTACAGAACTAGTTTGTGATACAGTTTCAGGCTGGCTTTTCGGAGTGAAAGTCAGGATTCGGGGTTGGAGGTCGCTCAAACTACCCAGTTCCGAACCCAATGGGGCCGATTGAACAAGCGTAGACCCGAACAAGTCGGGTTTGCTATGGACATGAGAGTTGATCTGAAGCTACATACAAGAGTAGAAGACGGTCTTAGCATAAAAAAGCAGCACGTCCGGCTGAGGGGTCTCCACAAATATCCGAAAATGTCATTGCTACCGTATGAGCTTGAAGCACTAATTGAGGAGACTGATGCCTTTCTCCAGTATCCAGGCTCCGGCGCAGGGCCACGGCCGATGCAGAACAACTTCGTTGTGTCTGCAGGCGCATCGCTTGACTACAGGGTCTCGGATAGGGTCGGTATGGCGGGTTAGTATCGGAATATTACGGCGACGACTATCGCCATTTCTACTTTGCCATGATGCTGCTGATGATGACGGTGATGATGACGGTGATGATGATGGTGATGACGGTGATGGTGATAATGGATGCGCGTGTTAGAGTTTAGGGTTCAGCTGTTCAGCGTTTGGATCTCCGGAGCTTTCAAGCACATCTAAGGTGCTGCAAGGTGTCGGAACTTGAGATTCATGTTGAAGACGTTGAGTTTTTATGTTTAAGGTCCATCGTCTTGGGGATGGAACCCGTGTTTTTTTCGCTGTAGTTGCTTTATGTAGTGTTTTTGCTGTCGTTGCGCGGACCCAGGAAGCCGGTGAGGGAGTGAACACTGGCCACGGCACGACAGCAAACAAAAAACGCCCCCGCAACGACAGCAAAAAAAATCGCGCGCCCCAGGGACGACAGCAAAAAAGCAACGACAGCAAACAAGAAAACCACTCTTACCAGACAGCATCCTTCTGAAGGACCCTCCCTGTATGCCCTGCATCCGTATTAGCCCTAAACCTTATGACTCAACCTCGCATGCTGTTCGGCCCATGCTCTATGAATCCAGAATTGGATATGTAACCCTACACGCCGGTCCCACAGCAGGTAAACTTGGGTACCGTCGTTCCCTCGACACCCAGGCCTAGGTCGTTCATGGGTCGAGGTTTCAATGGAGCCTAAGACACAGCTTTGTCAGCCGATAGATGTACTCCCGAGCTCTTCAGGCCCCAAGCCCTTCGAACCTGCAAACCTGCATACCTAAGCTCAGAGTATGGGACCTGAGAAGGGGCAAAAGTTCCCAACCCTCAGTAGAGGTGAAAGATTGGTGGTCCCTCCAACTCCTTCGCACATCTGCGAACCCATCTAGCAATGCCTGGCATGAGATTCTTGGAACTGTGTAGCTCTGAAGCCCCTGAAGCCTCTCGACACAAAGAGGACGCAAGGGCAATTTCGCCTGGGCCGCCCAGCGTTTGAGCCGTGCGGCGGCTCTGGCGGCCCGGCACTGGCAAAACCCGAAGGCCCATCAGAGAGGGCCGGCTTTGGGGTTTAGGAATGTTTCGGTCACTTCATGTGGCATTCGTGTTTGAATGACTGCTACAATAAATATGTGTTTGAGGACTAATGTCACTGTTCTACTGTTGCGTATAGCATCGCCTACATTTGATGTCTTTCGTGTTCGCGAGCTGGTATGCCAGATTCCGTTCCCAGTTGCGCTGTTGCCGTGGTCCTAGCCCCCCAGTTGCTTTGCCCCTGTTATCCTTCTTGTGACTTGAAGTTGTTTATGGGTTTTGCTCAGGAGTGGGTTTGAAGTTTCCGAGCAGAGAGCTTCAGGCCCGAAAGCTGCCAGAGTGTGGTATTTCAGGGCTCCTCGCGAGGAGGTGCGCGTTACTTGGGGCTATGGACTTGGGACTGGGTATTTGGGGTGCAATTGATGTGGCGGAGCTGACGCCCGCAACACGGAGAGGAGCGGGTGATCATGCACACGTGTCTTGGCCGAGGCCTGTATGATGCAGATGCATCGTCCCTCTGCTGTGTAGAATCACTCGCTGCATGGCCCGTACGTGCGTCCCTCGCGAGGCCTATCGGGAGGGACTGAGTGGTAACCGGGACCCGGAGGACCTGGGCATTCGCTCCATCAAAGCCTTCAGGGTTTAAGGCAGCCAGGCTGTTCAGAATTGATATGGAGTGTCACAGGTTGCGTCTGTTTTGGCTTCTTGTGAGGTTTGCTACAGAGGACTTGATGGATGACTCTACTTTGGGCTGCGCACAGAGCCTCCCAGCTGCCCCAACACCTACGATTCGAAGAAGTCACCAATGAATTGTTTCAGTTCCTCCAAATCTGTGTTCTGCATGTACTGGCCCTACTCGTCCGTTCCTAAGCGCCGCCCATCCTTGCGGCATGTTCAACAAACTTGGAAGCAACCTGTTGAACCCTTTCCAACGCTGTCATTCGGTTTCCTTGAGCTCGAACACGGATGTGGCACACAGAGGCATGGCTAACTCGTTAGGAGCGCCGTTTTTTCCTGTGGTCGCTGAATCTCATAACGGCAGAGCTATGCTAGATACCTACAGTTCGAGCGATGCGGCAACCAGACCCTATGCACCTTCACGCAGGTTACTGTCGCATGGTTACTGAATGCCCCGCTTTTGGAACTCTCTCTCTCTATCTCTCTCTCACTCTCTCTCTCTCTCTCTCTCTCTGTGTGTTTCTACACGCCAGGACCTCCGCGACGAGGAGGTCCAGATTCAAGTGCTAGGCGCCATGGGAGGTGCGCTGGTCTTTGGGACGGCATCAGGTTAGCCTCAGCCAGACCTGCAAACTTCGTCTCAAGCACTGTACGACTACCAGCTTCCAGCAAGAATGTAGGGTGTCAGGATTCACAGCTCCTTTTGTGATGGCTTTCACTGTGTTAGACTCGAGGTGCGTGTTTGATTGAATGTGTTCAAGTCACCCGGCTTGAAAGGACCCGGGGCTCGGGGCTCTTTCGATCTGGAAAAACTTGGATTCTTAGGCCTCAGGCGGCTGGAGTCGTGTGACTTATCTGTTCCCGAACCTCCTGCAAGAGCCATGGCCAAGGACGATGACGACCACCACCACCACCACCACGACCACGACCACGACCACAACCACAGCCACAACAACGACAACAGCCACTGTTCGACGACGATGATCTCTTCTACAGCTACGGCGACGATGACGAATCATCCGAACATACAGATTGTCATCAGCATCGCCGCCATCGCCAGTATGATCCCGTCGCTCCTGTCACCAGGAACCTGACAAGCTGAAATCCAATTAACCAGAACTTCTGCACCCTGAGACTACCTCCTCCTGTCCTGAAATCGTAAGCCTCGATCTCTGAAAGCTAGCAGCTAGCTGAGACAGGGCATAGCTTGGAGCATTCGCTCCGCCAGACCGCCGTTATGAACTCCGAGGCGGATGCCAGCGGTCTCGGTATGTCGCGTCGTTATAAGTTGAGGATTGTGGGCATTTGAGGGCCTTAACAGGGTGTGCCCTTCGGCCCGAAGGCCTACGCCAGGAGACCTCGAAGTGTGTTTGTGCCAGGGCTGCCAGTTTCCCTCCTGGGGTTCTGGTTTGAGGCGTAGCGGGTTTGTTGTCGACGTGTCTGTCCAAGCACCGCAGTCTCCTAGTAGAAGGATTGTAAAGGAACTCTCGCGAGGAAATTGTGACGTCGTAAATCGGGTCCCTCTTGAGCTGAATGAGCAATGGCGCCCCACGCCAGATTGAAGTCTTCGACTTCCAGTGACGTTGGCATCTTCAAGTCGCACACTCGGCCCGGGTAGGTGACCTCCGCTAAATGCTTGACCAGCGAGCTGAAACTGGCAAGCCGGAAATAAGACCCGAGAATACCAATGTGGCCGAACCAAGTCAGAAACCTCCGAAGACCGACATCTTCCAATGCTGGCGGGTGGTCGAGGAGTCGGCAGCGTCGATGCGCTTGCCGACAAAGCACACAGTTCACACACACACACAGACACATACAGACACAACGCAGACACACAGAGAAACACGGAAACAACGCAGAGACACACACACAAAGACATAGAGACACACACACACAGACAAGAAAAACAAGCTGTGAAACACATTGACTAGGCCACTAGGCTTTATGAAAGGGGGAGGCAGTTTCTCCGCCCTGGGTCAAATCGTGGAAGCACCCAGCAGCAGCAGCGGCAGCAGCAGCAGCAGGACAGCATCATCAACCGCAGTCGCAGGCGAAGGAGAAGGACCTCGGGGAGGAGTAGGAGGAGGAGGAGTTTTGATCTGGAGACGACAGAGTAATGAGGTGGGTCGCTAGTGATACGACGGCAACACATCATGCCACGAAGTGTGGAGTGCACAAGATAGCTAGTGGTTGTCAATGCCTGGTCAAGTACGACCAGCCGAGTACATTTTCTACATACGGTATAGTTTTATTATATCACATGACACGATCTGATAAAGTTGCTTTCGTTGTTGTCGTCGTCGTCGTCGCCGCTGTCGCTGTTGCTGCTTCTGGCTCTGTGCGCTCACTCTGTTCGTGGCACGGCCGCTCTAAGACTCTAAGGCTCTGCGGCCGGGCGAAGGCCACGCTCCGAAGGCTCAGCTGCAGGGCTTTGCAGTACCCTCTGTTGAAAAGTTGAAGAAGCACAGGACCTTACTATGGACTGGGCACTGAGTAGGGCGATCTTTAGTCTCAGAGCCGGTAATGAACTCCTATGGGCAAGAGATTTGTTTTCGAAATGCGCATCTGGGATGGGTCAACGTGCATACATACATACATATTCCTGCAATGGGTCCCGTTCTGTACATGTCTGTGCATGTTTGTCTGTCCGTCTGTCTGTGGTCGGCCGGTCTGTGGTAGCTGGGTCAGCTAGGTAGCTAGGTAGCCACGTAGGTAGGCAGGTAGTTCTTCAGGTATGTAGGTACGTACGTAGGTTGGTAGGTAGGTACAGCAGTAAGAAACAGTTAGTTTTTGGTGAGGGTACCATCGATTTCTTGGTTGTGAAGCTCACTTGCTTTAATCAACAATTTTCCTACTCCCTGCATTTCGGAACCCAAGTTTCTTAATCTGAAAGGGCTCCAAATTTTAGACACTCAGAGTCAAGAAAGCATCGCACATGCAAATACAATTTGTAACTAGGGGTTTGGACCGGAGACCTTTCCTTACTAGGTTATTCGCTTAAGTACTCAAGCAAGGCATCCTTACTAAGTCCTACTTAGTCCTCACTCCTGAAATCCAGCTCCTCGATTTGTTTTGTATGTTGGTGGGCTTTAATTCTTATTGACAAAGCCTTAAGCCTGAAGAAAGCCCTACCTCAGTGGGTAAGCGCAGTCGTTAGCTGGCAAAGGCTTGGGGCTTCGACTTCGTCGGGTGTCTTTCCATGCGTCGCCCTTGAAATACCGAAACGCAGCCCCTCAATTGGGGGCAAGAGAAGAAACATCGAGAAGAGCAAAACAAGAAATTCGCAGGCCGAGGTCAGGGTACCCTGGGCTTCTTTCTCATTAAACAAAAAATTGCTCATGGTTTTGCATTTGTTCGCAAGATTGCCCCAAATATAAGCTAATGATTTCTCAAGCTGTGCTGTCGCCGTAAGTAGGGGGCTAGATAGGCAGGTAGGCGGGTCAGGTAGGCAGGGAGACAGGTCGGTTGGTAGGTCGGTACGTAGGTCGGTAGGTGGGTAGGCAGGTTGGAAGGTGTGCGTGTATGTATATTTATGTTCCTTTCCCTGATTCCCTCTTGAGAACCGGTGATGAGGATGCAACAGGAACACATAGGTCATTGGTTCTTTCAGATTGGGCCCAGACGACCTGTGCATGTAGGAGACGGACCTTCGACAAGCTGTGAGCTGCCATGCCCTGACTGTCGTTAATCACCGTCAGCATTCCTCCACCATGATGTCACGGTTTTGCACTGCTGATCATTAACTGGCTGTCCGGTATCATGGCTACTTGACAGCTGTATGGCAAAGCTTAGGCCAGACGATTAGGAATTCAGGGGCTGGTTCTCTCCAAACCTCACCGATAGCGGAAGCGGTTGTGAAGTCGCTTAAAAGGCCCAAGTTTACTAAATTTAGCATCTCGGGAGCTGTTCGAAATTGGGGCTCCCATTGAGGCACGTGCCCGTACCCGTAGGGGCTTATCCCAAAAAGTAGGTAGCACCAAGAAGGCACCGTTCATTGATTTCCGACGCTCCCAGTTTCTTTGTGTGCACGCCCCTCTGCCGCTGACGGCCGGAGAAATCCACATTTGGGCCTGTTCAGATTCCGAGGCTGTCAAAAGTTCAAGCGAACAGGCGGGATCCCTCAGTCCGCAGCCCTGAATCTGAGAGCTTAAAGGCGCACCCGGAGGAGCCCAAACTACCAACATGTATATGTATATGTATCTGTACATGTATATATGTGTTCGATATGTATATGGTTGCCTCGCAGTAGCAGATTAGTAGCACTGACGGTAGTCGCAACTGAAGCGTCCATGATGACCTTTACAGTATCGGAAGGAACAGCCAACTGATGCACATGAAGTAATTTTTGAAAGGTTTCAGCAGAAACGGCAGCGCCTGTGAACAACGCGGCCTGCTCGCATGCCGAGGTATTGCTTGCACGACTTAGAGGGTTTGTATGCCACACCTCGTGTTTGTAGGGGTGTGGTGTTGCAGTGGTTTTCGAGCTGGGGAGTTTGGTGGCCTATGAGTTTTAGGATGCTAGCAGTGTAAAGTTTGCATGTAGAGTACAGGGTTTTGACACGTTGTGGCGAATCTTCTAGATCCCCGACGACTCTCCACTGAGCATGCAGCACTCGGGTTCTCAGACCTCTTTGCTGTCGGCTTAAACTTAGGAACGCAAAGAGGCATCTCGGTGGAGGCCACAGCCGAAATACCGTGCGTTTACTAGTGGATTTTTCCTTGGGTTCGATAGGACCAATATACAAGAATGAACCTCAAAATCTTATTCTGCTCATGAAGGCTCCTATATTATTTGCCCTGAAAATAAGTATCTCTGCTGGCTTCTGGCTTCAGCACGTGCAAGAAGAGAGGTTTAGGGTTACGGCCCCGCAACCGACTGGAGATGTCTTCAGATGTGACATGCTTACCTTGCTCTTCTATCTGTTCATGCAAGCTTTGGGTGACGAAATCATGCCAGCCTGGCTTTGCAAGCATATGCCTTAGCTGTTCAGATCTTGAGCTGCTAGTCTCCAGTTTCCCTCAGAAAACCTAATATAGGGGCCTTAATAATTACCCATATTATTTTGGGGGGTTCCTTATTATAACTATAGTATAATGGGCCCCCGAAACCTTATTCTAATTTTTTAAGGCCCCTACATTAAGTCAAGTCATTTCTTAAGATCCGTTTGTCGTGGAGGCGCACGCCTTAGCTGGTGGCAGTCTCACAGCTTTGCATGCATGAAGAGGACCGGCTTTACACCCTGCATGGGCAAAAGCCCCAAAGCTCCAAAACCCAAGACCGAACCCATGAGTTTAGAAGGCCCTGAACCCTGAAGTCTTTCAACTTACCCACTCGATTCGGTTTGAAATTTCCAGTAGGCTTCCATTGACTTTTGCTCATGCAACCCCACTATGTGGCATGGCTTAAAGGCTAGCCTTCGTGGTTGTGGGCAGTTGTTCTATCTACACGTGGTAAGGTTTTTTGGACTACGCATGCATCCCTTGCCTGAGACCGGAACCTCTGCCCCCAAGCCCAAAGCTCCCTCCAGATTCCTGTCCTCGCAAGCCCGGCAAGGGCATCATGACGAAGCGACTGCAGGGTTACAAAAGTCTTGAGCTCCGCCTTAAAGAACCGTCTCGCAGCCTGAGAGCCTGAGCTCCTTCATGTTGGATTGGTCCGCTCACCAAACAGCCAGGCCCTGCACTACGTCACTACGGGACCCACCCGCTAAGACCCTGGATGTTGAGAACCCGCTATTGGAAAGCGCTGTCGGTTCGGGAACGGGAACTAGACGACCTCAGCCAGCTGTGGACTAGCTCTGCCTATGGTCGGCGAAATCTGCGCTTGCGACAGCAGTATGGTTTGTGGCTCTTGGCGGGAGAGTAGTCGCATTGAAACTCCAAACTGTGCCGTGGAGTAACTATGGAGTTACTGATGCTGCACAGGATCTTTGCTGAGGGCGTTGTCAGTCTTGGTAATTTCGGATTGCCACACAGTCGAGCCGATGCTTCTTTCTGGAAAGTACACGCAGGGATCGGCAGTGGGTTTGTAGATGAGGGTTGGCCGTTTGGTCAACCTTCTGTTTCGCACGCGCCGTAGGTTCTGGGCTCAGTAGGAGCTTGGATCACCTGCAAACCTGCGGCCATGAACATTGCGGAGCGAATGCCAGAAAACTCATCACTTGACGGAGATAAGAATATAAGAATACCCGTGGTACCTGTGAGGCAAGACAGCTTACAGGTAGGCCTGCCAGGCAGTTGATCCTGCCATTGACCATCGGTTTAGGTGAAGTCACTATGCCACATTCGAAGTTTTGGGGGGCCAGGGAGCCAGTTTTCGAAGCTTTGCCTTGTGTCGGTCACTACCTTCCAAGTGCAACACCAAGCCCTAGATTCCCTAGATTCGTCGCAGGGCGGAAACACAAACCTTAGACCCAAAGCCCAAACCCCAAAGAACCGTGCAGACACACTTAAGTCCGTCTTCCTGTGCGGCAAATGACGCATGTCTACCCTCTCTTGGTGGCACAGCCATGGCCCGAGCCAGGGTTTGAGGCTTTCTGCAGTGACTCCTGACAACTCTCCCTAGGATTCCTGCACATGCATTTTAGAGTTTCGTGTTTCGTTGCCGTAACGCCGGGGGCCCCTCAGTTCGGGGTTTATGCCCATCACGTCTTCACTTGTTGACACTGTTTTAGCTTGCTGGATGAGGTATGGAGAGTGCATGCGACTCATTGAGGAGTGCACTCAGGACACGGCGGCAACAGTCTTCATCGCTGCTATTAGTTATCAGTAGTAGTAGTAGTAGTAGTAGTAGTAGTAGTAGTAGTAGTAGTAGTAGTAGTAATAGTAGTAATAGTAGTAATAGTAGTAATAGTAGTAGTAGTAGTAGGTAGTAGTAGTAGTAGTAGTAGTAGTAGTAGTCGTGGTGGTGGTGGTGGTGGTGGCAGTAAATGGTAGTAATAATAGTAGTAGTAGCAGCAGTAGTGATAATTAGTAGTATTAGCAGTAGTAGTAGTCGTCGTCGTGGTGGTAGTAGCAGTAGTAGCAGTAGTAGCAGTAGTAGCAGTAGCAGTAGCAGTAGCAGTAGCAGTAGCAGTGGCAGTGGCAGTGGCACTGGCACTGGCACTGGCAGTAGCAGTAGCAGTAGCAGTAGCAGTAGCAGTAGCAGCAGCAGCAGCAGGAGTAGCAGTAGCCGTAGCCGTANAGGGGTAGGGGTAGGGGTAGGGGTAGGAGTAGGGGTAGGGGTAGGGGTAGGGATCGGGGTAGGGGAGGGGTAGGGGTAGGTAGGAGTAGGAGTAGGAGTAGGAGTAGGAGTAGGAGTAGGAGTGGTGGTGGTGGTGGTAGTGGTAGTCGTAGTGGTAGTGGTAGTGGTAGTGGTAGTGGTGGTGGTGGTGGTGGTGGTCGCGGTCGCGGTCGCGGTAGTGGTAGTGGTAGTGGTAGGAGTAGGAGTAGGAGTAGGAGTAGTAATAATAATAATAGTAGTAGTAGTGGTCGTAGTAGTAGTAGTCGTAGTCGTAGTCGTAGTAGTAGTAGTCGTCTTAGTAGTCTAGTATTATGTCAATCTCTTGTGCTAACTCTAGTCAGATCGCAAGTGGCTCAAAATAGGATAAAAATAGGACAAAATGGGAATCCTGATTTTTCGGAAATACAAATACAATAGGAGAAAAATAGGACCTGCCCGCACACCCCGCGCCACTTTTTTCCTATGTTTTCCTAGTTTTTCTCCTATGTTTCTCCTATTTTTCCTCCTTTTGTTTCCCCTTTTTCTTCCTATTTTTCTCTTATCGAGGTTCCTTTCCTATTTTTTTGCTATTTCTTTCCTATTTCCTGTAAACCCGTAAGTCCTGTTTATTTCCGATTTATCTCCTATTTCCGGAAATCATGGTTTCTCTAAACTTAGCACTCCTGAGATTGACATAAGTCTAGTACTGGTGCCAGTACTGGTACGAATGTTTGCAGTAGTAGTAGTAGTAGTAGCAGGAGTAGTAGTAGTAGTGGTGACAGTAGTAGTAGCAGTAGTAGTAGAAGTAGTAGTAGTAGTAGTCGTAGTAGTAGTAGTAGTAGTGATAGTAGTAGTAGCAGTAGTAGTGGTAGTAGTAGTATAGTAGTAGTAGTAGTAGTTGTTGTAGTAGTAGTAGTAATAGTATTAATGGTAGTAATAGTAGTAATAGTAGTAATAGTAGTAATAGTAGCTAATAGTAGTCAATAGCAGTAAGAGCAGTAATAGTAGTAGTAGTCGTCGTAGTAGCAGTAGTAGTCGTAGTAGTAGTAGTAGTAGTAATAATAGTAATAGTAGCAGTAGTAGTAGTAGTAATGGTAGTAATAGTAGGAATAGTGGTAATCGTAGTAATAGTAGTAATAGTAGCTAATAGTAGTCAATAGCAGTAAGAGCAGTAATAGTAGTAGTAGTCGTCGTAGTAGCAGTAGTAGTCGTAGTAGTAGTAGTAGCAGTAGTAGTAGTAGTAGTAATAGTGGTAGTAGTAGGAATAGTCGTAAACATAAGAGGAATAGGAATAGCCATAGCAATAGTAATAATCATAGTATTCATAGTAGTAATAGTAGTAGTAATCCTCATAGTGGTGGTGATAGTTGTACTGGTACTGGTAGTGATACTGTTGATGCCCAAAATCCTGCATGACCTAGGTCATCGCACATATCTCACGTGGCAGTGTCCATTTCCCCGCAACCCCTCAGTTTCAATGTTGCATCGCCATGGGGTCATGCAGGATTTTGGGCAGGTCTTGGTTTTAACCCCTGCATCAATGCTATATTAAAATTAGGGGTAGCAGGGGAGCCATGGGGATGTTCAAAGTCATGCAGGATTTTGGGCATCAACCGTAGTGATAGTGATAGCAGATAGTAGTAGTACAGAAAAGGAAGAGTAATACTACCACGTACAGCTATAACCACCTACTACTACTACTAGTACTACTAGTACTACTAGTACTACTAGTACTACTAGTACTACTAGTACTACTAGTACTACTAGTACTACCAGTACTACTAGTACTACTAGTACTACTAGTACTACTAGTACTACTAGTACTACTAGTACTACTAGTACTACTAGTACTACTACGACTACGACTACGACTGCTACGACCACCACTGACCTACTACTACTACTTCTACTACTAGTACTACTTGTACCCCTACCACAGTCGTACTGTACTAGTCTAGTACTGTACTGCGACGGTACTACTGTACTACTACTGCGTCAGCCTGCGCCAGTACCTCACTATATCTGTACACCTTTCTCAAGAGGCTAGGGCATCCAGAAGATACCTCAGAAACAGGCTCGTTTACAAGACCATCGGACTCTTCGTTGGCTGCCTTGTGACGGCAGGTGGAGCAATCCTGCGATCTTTTAAGACCTCAAGTCTGTGCAATCTCAGCGAAACTTATGGTCCAACAGGACTAGGTACACACACACAGAGACACACACACACTCTCTCTCTCTTTGTCACCTTCTCTGTGTCTCGTTCTTCCTTTGTCTTTCTCACAATCAAGATGCCTGTTCGTAGCACTCAGTCCGACGACGACGATATATACTCAAGTTAAGGACCCACGAGCCCACGAGACCTGCCGTTCCTAAACGGAGATTTCCCCCGGGGTATATGACCGGAGCGGGGGTTCACGGCCGGAGTCATCTTGCGAAGGAGGGCCTGAAGCTGGCACGGAAGGAGGCTCATGCTGGTTTGGATTTGGATTTTAGGATTTGGGGTTAGGTTTTTTTTGCTTCTGTCGTATGCGCAAGTGGGAATGCATCTAGTGCTTCCCATTTCAAGCTTTGTTTGCAGCAGTTATGGCAAGCAGTTTCCGAAAGCTAGGAACATGGCTGCTTAGTGGAAAAGGCTGCTTCGGTTCACGACGTGAGCATCTCTATTCTTCAGTTATTCTTCAGTGTACCGGGAACCGTTTGGGTTGCTGAAGCGAAAGGGAGGCCCAGAGTTCTGATGCAAGACCTAAGATAACAACCACGTTTTCCCTGCTGTTTGTCCCTCAAAGACCTGTGAGAGCGCGCTGGTTCGATGTTGAGGGAGGGCTCCGACTCCTGACTTGTCGGGCTCAGATTGAAGGTTTGGCAATCCTGGCATCCGAGAATTTTTTCTCAAGGTACTTCTGGGTAGACTCGCCATCGCAATTAATTTTAACTTCTGTACAAACACGATGGCCAGCAGCCAGTTCCTCAGAGGTGACATGCAAGTGCATGACTCTTGTCGTCGGTTGACAGCTGTGAGAACATACATCATTGTCCTGCCTGCCTCCATGAAGCTGAGATGTGGGTCGTAAGTTTGCAGTGCGCCGCTGATCCCGGGTCTGGAAGACCTCGCAACCCAAATCCCTGAACAGTCTCGGCCATACTGTGAAATACCCAATGGCGCATTGGCCCTTCTATACTGCACTGGATTTGATCTTTGACTTGGGGTTCCTTCCACAAGCCCAGCTCCTTAAACTGTAAACCCGAAACCCTAAAGACCTAAAACCCTAAAACCCTAAAGCCCTAAAGCCCTAAAACCCTAAAGCCCGAAAGCCCGAAATCCCTAAAACCCTACAGCCCTGAAACCCTAAAGCCCTAAAGCCCTAAAACCCTAAACCGATCCACACGCCCAAGCCGCAAGTCGCCAAGGCCAGAAGTCCATCTTGGCCGTCGCCGCCGGTGCGGCGGCCATGGCCTCCACGGTACCCCGGCAAGGAGAGTTTATGGGCGTTCGCTGGAGGGACAATATCATAATCCGAAGATAGATACCTACAAGTTACATACATCGATACCCAAAGATATGTACACATCCTTCTGGTTTGCAGCCCTTTTGCGTTGGGGCACAGCATGGTGCCACTGGGGCTGCAATGCCGACAAGTGGCATTTCATCCAAAGTGGTGTCGTCAGTGGTTGGTGAAGGTTGTGCATATGCTGTGCATGTGTATGTGTATGCAGTGTATGCGTATATGCATATGTACATGTATATGTGTATGTATATGTATATGTATATACATATGTATATGTATATACATACGTATATGTATATGTATATGTATATGTAATATGTACACACTGTCGAGCGCGTAGGCAGTTTTGAATTATAACGAGCTTTTCGATATTTACGATGTGTATACGAGCACGTACAGTATGCATGTAAATGTAACTGTATTTGTACGACGTAGACTATGTATGTTGTATATGTTATGTGCGGAATGGCGCTCGTTTTGCATCATATGCTTGTGCACGCTATGTATGTATATGTGCATGTGTAGCCGCAATGATAAACGTGAGTATGTAGATAAACCAGATAGATGACACCACATAGGGGTCAAACAATACATAAACATAAATACGAGTATCCATGTGTATATATGTAGACATATTCATATCTCCTTGTGTGTTTCTAGGTGCATGTGTACGAACGTGCGGATGTACGTATGTACGTGCGTACGTATGTATGTATATGTGTATGTCTTTATGTATGTATGCCCGTATGTATGATTGTATGTATGTATGCATGCATGCATGTACGCATGTACGTAGGTAGGTAGGCAGGCATGCAGGCAGGCAGGCTTGAGGTAGGATGCATGTATGCAGGCATACAGGTATGCATGTATGCATGCATGTGTGTGTATGTATGTCTGTAGGTATGTAGGTACCTAGGTACAGGTACGTAGGCATGTAGGTGTGTAGGTATGTAGGTATGTAGATATGTAGGTAGATATGTATGTATGTATGTATGTGTATGAGTACACACCAGCAACACAGGCTTTGTGCAAGATTGCATGCTTCCTACGCATAACGTATGGAACATATTCACGAGCACTGCTTTGGAAGCAGGGTTGCAGGCATGGGGAGTTTCTTCGGGCACTGGCACCTCAAGTTGCAAAGCGCTCAGGACCTTAGGATCTGTCTCATGGAACGCAGGCGCCTCTGAAATCTCGTGAGAGCTCAGGCCTTCGTTCAGAGCGGCCCAGCCGGTCAGGCTCTGGGGGAAGCGCTAGCGGGTTGTATTGAACACAGGCCGAACTTGGGGTGGAGTTGTTCTTTGGCATTTCGGTGTCGTGAGTGTCTTGAAATTCGGGGTCTTCGCCGAAATCAGGGGGCCTATCGCTTTCGTGGGACAGAAAGCTTGAAACGAAGGCTGCCCCCGAGAGAAGCAGCGTACAGCTGCGTGGCCGAACAGCGGCCCGGACAACTGCCACAGGCGCGCCGTCTGATGCGGGGAGAACATCTTTTAACTCGGGTGGGTGGTTGCAGCCGGGACTCCCAAACTTGTTGTGCCTTGTTTGCAAAAGAAATCCACCTTAATGCCACTATGTGGCCATATGTGGCCAGACACGGCGCCAGACCACGCTTCGTGTAAGTGTAAGCGTATGCTCGAATCAGGAAGCAGTGGCCTCGTTGGATGCACTGCCGCCGCTTCGGCATCAGCCACTCGGCATGCTTTGCGATGGCTGGCACTAAGCACACTTTGTCTATCATGCACTTTCATGTGTGCGGTCTTTAACGATCTGTGCCCTTCCAGGTGTGCACACGTAGAACGCAGAGTGCAACAGCACTTGAGCAGATGCTGCTGTTTCGATTCCTTTAAGAGCTTTCACATCGGGAGTGTGCAGCAGAGCGCACTTTCGTTAGGCAGATGCACCGGTTTTACACACCGAAGCCGTTGAAACTGCACCAAGTGGCCCGCATACGATACCTTTTTCGCAGAGAAGTGCCCGAGCGCACAGACATCTGTGACTATCCATGCACCTGAATCTGTTCCGAATGGGCGCTGGTATCAGTCCAGAGATTCTCCGACCGCCTTCACCCGTTTGCGCTGCAGGCCCTCCTAGCTGCGCAGCTTCGGGGCAAGCGTGAGGTGCTCTGGGGTTAAAAGCTACTAAAACTGCTACTAAAACTACTACTGCTACTACTACTACTACTGCTACTACTACCACTACCACTACCACTACCACTACCACTACCACTACCACTACTACTACCACTACCACTACGACTAGCACTACCACCACTACTACTACTACTACTACTACAACAACTACTACTACTACTACTGCTACGGAAGTGCTTCCATGCTCATCGGCGTTCAAAGCTGCTGGAAGATCCAAGTTTCGAGCTGAAGCGCACACGAAGCAGACTGCTCGCTCTTGCCAGCTTCAGGTTCATAGAAATGTGGGTTCTGCGTCTGAGCTTTCGAGGTTGCCGTGGGCCGCTATAGGGTTTAAGGTTCAGACTTTGGCCTCTGTCGTGCCAGGCCAACTACGGCCGCAGGTCCCAGGTGGACGGGCGCGGGAGAGTAGAGTTCCAGGGTTCGTGTCGAGAGAGAGGTTGAGAAGATGTCAAACTGTGTGGCTTGGCCGTCAGCCGGAAAGGAAAGCTAGAGTAGACGACGCAGGAGATGTGCTGAACTTCAGAGTTTGGATTCGCTTAGATCGTGCTCCCATGCAGGTGTCCTGCACTGGCATGACTTCAATCCCCCGGCCATGCCACCTCTCAAAGTCATGAGTAAAAGCTCCCGGTCATACAATGGCTTGAAACTTGCACCATCGTGATGCCCTGCTCCCCAAAGCCACAAGTGGCACAAACACCATATTGAAGAAGGTGGTCGTCAGCGCCTTCGAGAACGAGCTCGGAGTGCAAGACCCAGTTGGATTTTGGGATCCCGCTGGCTTCACCGCAGACGGCAGTGTGGAGAACTTCCAGCGCCGACGCCAGAC
>BGNK01000658.1:144596-163594 GCA_003297005.1 Symbiodinium sp. clade A Y106 | reverse complement strand
TGATGTCTGCGTAGATGGCATGCACAGGGTGTTGCTTGTGACAGACATCATAATGCATGCATGGGTTCTTGATGTATTGTTGCATGCTAGCTTAGCATTGCATTCTGTTTAGCGTTCCAACAAGGATCACGGGCAAGTTCCCTGGTTATCTTTCACCGAGCGCTGGCCTTAAATTCGCGGACGTCCCCAACGGCCTCGCTGCGATCTCCAAAGTTCCTGCCGCAGGATGGGGTCAAATCNCAAATCCTTGCGTACATGGCATTCTGCGAGGTTTCTCAGGACCAGTCTCCCGGCACCCCAGCCGCAGCGGGCGACTTCGGCTTCAAGGTCTTGACCTCCAGCGACCCTGCTGAGAAGACTAAAAAGTTGTCGGCCGAGCTCGCAAACGGCAGACTCGCGATGATGGCCATCATCGGCATGTTCTTCCAGGCATCAAGCGAATGATTGCACATGTTCGTTGCCATGTTGNCTGAGAAGACTAAAAAGTTGTCGGCCGAGCTCGCAAACGGCAGACTCGCGATGATGGCCATCATCGGCATGTTCTTCCAGGCATCAAGCGAATGATTGCACATGTTCGTTGCCATGTTGATCACGTCACACAGTCGAACTCATGCCGACAAGTGCGGTGCTGAGCGGTGCTGTGTTTACTACATGTTGCTAACATGCCTTCGCAGTTGTCACGACGACATGCAGCCAATGCTAAGAGTACAATGTGGTGTTTACATGCTTCTTCTGTTTCCTCCACTGCCAACTCGACGATATATAAACGCAAACAAAAGCCGTGTAAACGATAGCTCGGATGCTGTGCAAAGCTCTTGTTTAATATGACAAACGAAGTGAGAAAGGGGTGCATGGTTTTGGGTTTACGTTTGCGCCCGCTTCGGGTGTTCGGTGCCCTGTTTATCACATGTTTCAAGGTGTTCGTTTGGAGGGTTTGTTGGGGGGAGGGGGGGAGGGGAGGGGGGGGGAGTGGTTGCATTCTTGTTGTTGCTATCTTGACTTCCAACCGTAAATCGCGTTAGCCCAGAACCATTAATACATTGTCCAAAGAGGCAAAAATGCTGTAAATACCAGTGTTCGTGTATGGTCGCCATACTGAATGGGCGTTCTTACCACAACACAGACCAAAAAGGAACGAACGACAGAACAAAAGAAAGAACGAAAGACATAGCAAGAAAGAGCGAAAGCATGCACACAACACATTCTTAAAGAACGGCATAAGGAATAATGTACAGAAAGAAGGGCAGAAGAACGAGATAAAGGACTTAACAACGACAAAACAGACCGACATTTATGAACGCACATTCAGTTCGGGCAGAAATCAGAAAGAGCGACCGATGGAGCGATCCGAAGAACGGAGGAAGCAGCAAAGAAGAAGAGAGAGCAAGAGAGAGGCTAAGCAGAACACTGTTATTTACAGTGTGTTTGCCTCCGTGAGTCTCTCTGTGCAACAGGCTGTGAGGAATCAACGCAGCACCCCAAACACTAACTGAGCGACAGGCGTTATTACGGCCTCTGGTGTCATTACAACAGGAGGGCAATGTTGATTTTCGTGTGTCACCGATACCTAATCCCAAAACCGATACCCCCATTGAATGAGTGCAAGATGTCTATGCTTGTTTGCTCTTTTTTGGTGTTCGCTGATTGTTTCACTATGTTGAGCTACACGTTTGGTATGGGCACGGCTTTCATTGATTTGTATTGGTTGTGTACAAGAACCAGTCAGGAGAAGTCGAGCCGCAGAAATCATGTGTGAATGTGTGGTCCAGATGATACCCAAATCGATACCAAACCGATATCACTTCGATTGGGCTGTTCGGCCAAATCGACCCATTGCCCTTTCTGTACTCAGCCGTAATGAAGCCAACGCAACATGTGCCAGAAGTCGAGGCATAACAGTTTCTGTAGACGAACTTGGAATTGTCAAGGCCATGCCACAGTCAGAGCGTTCCCGCCTTACGTTAAATCTCTAACTCCTCTACATCATGGAGACCCATATAGGTAAAGAAGCCAGTTTTGTGGAGAACCGACACCTAATCCCAACACCGATACCCCTCTACCAATGTCCGCTTTCGTTCCTTTGAATATCGCCCCACGCCCAACTTGCATCCAAGCACTCCAAAGCCACAAGCCCTGTAAACTATAGACGCGGCGAGACCGTGACACGACTTCAAGCCATACGTCTTTCAACATTGTACAAACAAAAGAGCCAGGTTCGTGATGTCCCAAGAACTCGGTGTGAGGCTCACGAAACATCGTTTGTGGTACGCGCAAAAACGCTATCAGGCTTGTTTGGCACAGTAAACTAAGCAGCCCGTGGGGACGTTTGCTAAACTTCTCGCGTCGCAAAATGTGTTTCTGCTCATTGCGAACAGCCATCTTCGTGCTTTCACGACCCAGCCGCTTTATGTAACGACGTAAAGAGGAAACCACAACCCAGGACTCCAGTCTGGTTACTGTTTTGATTCTGTTAGCCTGCCTGTGCTCGTCTCGCTACATCATCAATTTGCACTCAAGCAAGCTACAAGGAGATCCCAATTGAATTGCGTCCGTCTGAGTTGGGCACAGACAGTGCTGCTCTGAGTTGTTTCTCTTTTTCACAGGATGGTTTGACCGGAAGCGCCTGGGGTGACTGGGCCAACTACACGGCATCGCCTCTGCGCGTGCGTTGAGCAGCACGGACCCGCCTGAGCGAAGTATATTTATAATATAGTAGAAAAGTGCAGAACAGCCACGTAGTTGCTGGCCCGTCCAAGCTCTGAGATATTGCAGAAGCTGATTATCCTGTGCCTAAATCTTTGAGCCAGCAATCGCGACAGCGACTCTCTCTACAGTCTGTATAGAATCCGAGCAGCGAGCTCGTAAAAGACGGCTGGCAGGGCTGGGGAGACCCAGGGCCCTCAGTCCGGCGCATCAACGTGTGGAGCAGGCTTTTGGAGGTATGGAGGTTGCCACAAGGTTGCACAATTGCGGATTGCGGAGGCGCGGCCCAAATTCAGACCCAAAGCAACAGTCTTGCGACGTTGTCGTTTTCGTGACAACTGCGGCGTCCGAGGTTTCTCAAGGTGCATCTGTGTAGTCTGGCTTCTGCATCTGAGCCTGAGTCTCGTTGTTTACAATCCGTTGCGGCCATAACCAGCTCCGTGGTGATCGTAGCACCAGACCTTCGGCTCCCCGCGTGTGCAGCTTCTTGTCCCATACCTTGGTCTCCTGGTTCTTGGCAACGCTTGGTCGTGAAAGGATCCTGAACTTTGAGCGGTGTTGTGGACTCTTTTGCACGCAGGGCTCGCATGCCCCGAAGAGACCGTCAGCTCTCAAGAAGAGGCGGGGTTTGAATCCAGTTTCTCACAGCGACCTTGTTGTCCAACTTGCACCCACGAAAGAGCCAGCCGCCAACACCAAAGACAAAGAGTTGTTCATGCAGTTTGACTGGATTAGCAGCTACACATCACAACACGATTTGAAGCTGGGGGTGCTGCAGAGGTTGACAGCTGCTGGAGTTGGTGTAGCAAAAGCAAGCTCTCTTGAAGGTTTGCCGACCTCACTGACAATTTTCGGCAAACTCCAGCTAGCTAGATGCAAAGCACCAAGCCCTGATCCCAAGAGTACTTAAAGTGCGCCCCTCGCCCGGAAGGCACACTGCGTTCAAGTCCGGGGGTCCACCAGCAGAGAAGGCCTGCGCTTCGTTTGATTTCCAGCCTGTTGTAGGAAGGGGATGGAAGGGGGTCCTAAAGTGGCTTTCATATGTCTGTGAGAATGTCTGAGGGGAGGCAGTGCAGCAAGAGAGCGAGATCCGCAAAGAACGCAGTGCCCGACTAGGCGCCGCTGGAATCGACCCAGCGGAAGGGTGCCGTGCCACGGCCGATAATCTTCTCGGCTTCAGGGTGTTGGGCATTGTTTGGATTTTTTGGGCTGCCGTAGGACTGTGCAGGATTTCGTGTGCTTGGGTTTGAGAGTTTGTGGCTCTGGACTTGAAGAGCCGCTAAGAAGACAGCTGCTCAAGACGAGACTCCTGAAGGTAAGGTTAGTCACTGTTAGTCATGAGCTCGAATTCTAAATACCAAACTGCAACTACGTGTCTCGGTCCCTAGGCCTTAAACCACACTCACCCACGCCGGAACACCCAGACACCCAGACAGACTCACAGACTGACAGACTGACGTGCACACCCGTACGCACACGCGCAGACATTCGGACACACAGATGCACCCACGGACACGCGGACAGACCGATGAACCGACAGCCAGCCACGCAAAAGACACACAGACACAGACACGGACACGGACACACAGACAGACAGACGGACGGAGACATACGCGTGCAGGGACATGCGCACACAGACATGTGCAGACTGTATGATGCCATAGTATGCAATTAACTACCTATATGTATGTATGTATGTATGTATGTGTATACATTTATATGTACATGTCTATGTATGTGTATGTACCTACATATAAAAATGGACTTAATAAATAAATAATAAATAAATAAATAAATATACACTCATCCTTCATGCATGCGTACATGCGTAATTCAGGCATGCATACATACATACATGCACATGTGTATATATATATATACACACACGTATATGTATATATATATATATATATAGATACATACATATATATATATATATACATATGCAAAGACATGTGGAAGGCACGGCCGACTGCGACAAAGTCGGCGCCCTTGCAGCCTTCGAGGCCCCCCCAATTTTGGGAGAGCAAGGAATTTTGGCCGTAGCTGAAATTTAATCTGCAAGACCTTAAGCTTCAGACCTAACTGATGTTTGCCTTAAACGTATTTGGCGGGTAGTCTTGAGGGTCGAGTCACGCATCGAACCCTCCTCGCGCGGATCTTGCCAGAGAAGTTCTTTGCACGTAACACACATACACACAGACACACCTGCCAGCTTCGACCCAATCACCGCTCAAACGGAAGCATCGACAAGACGCCAATTGCCTAGAACCCACACCAGCCCTTGCTCCAAAGCCCTCCCCCAGAAGGCCGCAGCCACCGCCCAAGAGGCGGAAGGCCCGCGGAGCACATTCAGAGAATCGGAGCCGGAGCTGTGCACCAGGATATGAAAGATCCTGAAGCCTTGGGCCCCGAAGCAGACCCAACTGAAGCCCAACGCTGATGAAGCCCAGAACGTCAAGGCTCGTGGAGTGGGTTTCGGCATCCGGTCATGGGCCTCAACAAAATCGTGTAGTCCGACAGATTGCGCCGACTTTTTCTTGCTTTGCAGTTTGTACCTGTCAACCAGAGAGAGATGTATGGCTCCGACTGTCAGCTTGTAGTGTTCAGATGTGTTCAGGGTGCCCAACCACCCTCGTCGTGATCTAGCTGTCGCAACTGCACTTCCACAAGCAAGAACTGTACAGCCCACGATCGACTGCCGGCTTCTTCCTGCTAAGCCTCCGCAGTTGCAGACCGCCGATTCGGCCGATGTTCCGGCTCCGTCCGAAGAAGTGGTTGCCGAGGCACGCTCGAGCTCCGGTTGATTTGAGCATAGGTAACACAACTAGGACTGGGGCTCAGAGAGATTGTCAGGCGCAGGGATGTCTTGCGTCACGTATCGTCTCGAGAGCGCTGCCGAATGGGTAAAGGAAAGGAGGGCTTCGAAGGGCTTTAAGTCTCCCAGTGCCCCAGTGACCTCGGCCACAAAGCCTTAACCCTGAAGGTGAAGTCCTAAGTGCCACCAGCCGCCCCCAAGCCCGAAGCACGCTCCTCTCCGCGAGCCTCTTCCGCAAAGCCAGAACACTCAGTAAGCCGTAAAGCGTAAAGCTGAAACATTCTGAGACTCTAAACCCCAAGCCCTGAACCTAGAACCTGAAACTCCTGAAGCCCTGAGCACCAAATCTTAAGCCCTGAAACCCGAAAGCTTAATTCCTGGCCGCAGGCAGCGAAGGCTTCGCCTCCGAGTCTGAGGCCACCACCGGCCGCCGCGGCACAGCTGGTCACCAAGGCAGGGTTTAGGGTTTAGCGTATTCTTGAGTTTGGGTTTACATCGCAGGGTTCTTCGAGATGTTTACGCCTCAAAAGTTGGCGTGGCACTTTGGCGAAGTCTTACCAAGGACTTTTTCACCGCTACCTGCAGGAACAACCAGTACTGAACTTGCATGGCGTACCCTTCATGCGGCTTTGGTGAAGTATACGATCTTTCTGGCAAGACGTGAACAAAGCAGAATGCATGAGATCGTTCACGGTAGCTCCCATTACTTCCTTCATTTCTTGAAGTCGGGGAGCAATCAAGCTACTACTACTACTACTCCTCCTACTCCTACTCCTACGACTACTACTACTACTACTACTACTACTACTACTACTACGACTACTACTGCTACTACTACTACTACTACTACTACTCCTAGTGCTACTGCCACTACTACTACTCCTCCTACTTACTCTTACTACTACTGCGACGACGACGACTACTACTACTACTTCTACTACTACTACTACTACTACTACTACTACTGCTCCTCCTGCTCCTGCTGCTGCTGCTGCTCCTACTCCTAGCGCTATACTGACTCTATACCCTCAAGCCCGAAACACCCAGACCCTCAGATCGATGTTTGAGCACACTTTCGCAACATGGAAACCTTAAACTAGAGGCCTGCTGCAGCTCATCCAAAATTGCAGCAAGCCTGTAAGACGAGGGCCCTACAACTCTCCATCCGCGACGCAGGCATCGCCTGCCAAAGCGGCGGTGACCAAGGCTAGCCGGCGGGATACTTCGGGGCACAGGATTTAGGGTACGGAATGAAGCTTGCCATCCCTGAAGCAGGGCTGGGCCGCAGGTTTAGGGGTCTAATGAGGGTAATGAAAACTTCAAGAAACGGAGTCTTTCCCGAAGTGACCTTTTACTGTCTGGGGCTCACAGGGGTTAAGTGATTCGGAGGTCTGGGGTAGTTTGAGGCTGAGAGGGTGAGCGCAGGAAAGCGCTAAACCCTCAACCTACAACTCGCGACACCACTAAGCAGCAACGTGCCACCCCTGTGCCCCTGAACCCGAAATCCTGTAACCCTGAAAAATGACACAAAACACTTTGCCAAAGCATTGCCATCCGAAGCTCGGGCCCTTATTCAACCCAACCGGGAACCCTCAGCATAGACCAAACACTAGAAGTTCTAAACCCTACGACCCTATGTCCTAAGAGCCCTCTACGCTAAATCCGAAAACTCCGAATGTTTGCACTCGACCTGGCCCCGTGTGCAGGCTCCTGCGTCGAAGGCCGTCGTCGTGAAGGCGTTCCTTGGGACTTTCAAGATTTATTTTCGCTCTCTGCCACCATGTAACAACCCTAGCCAAGGTCCACAGGTTTCCGGTTTGTGCTAAGCTGCTAAGCAGAGGCAGAGTTGGGAGCCTGAGTCGCCTGGCCAGAGACCTTAACTAACCTCAACACTCGACCCTAAGCCGTGGCCCACTTCATGAAGAGACCATTTGGCTCAGGCGCTGCCTGCAGGGACAGCCCCTGCAAAGGCGAGAGCAAAGGTTCCAGGGCTTAGGAGTGTGGTTTCGGGTTTTTCAGATCTAGGGCGCTGGATTTGGGTTGAAGGTTTTAGGGTTGTAACAACCGTCAGTACACCCCAGTTCAAAGCAAAAGCGCCACCCGGAGCGCTCATTGTAGGTGCAAGGCCGTTCCAGTCCTGAGCCTGTAGTCCTATATGAACTCTACGCCCGACCAGACGAAGAACCGGTAAACCCTCTTAACTCTCAGCCCTAGACGAGACGTATCCCACAAAACCCTAAATGCCCATCTAAGCCCGATGAGCCATCATGAAATCCAGCAAGCTGAATGACGCCCCAAAAGCCTCGTCCTGCTGCCCTCGAAAGGCTTCAAGCCCCGCTAAGAACAATAGCAGCAATGGTGTAAAAATAACTTGCAAGATAATAACGGTAGTAGCAATCATTTGCGGACAATGGCACTAATGGCGATAACAGTAATATTAGTAACCATAACAGTAGTAATCATGAAAATAGATGTCGTCTCCATTTATAAATAACAATAGAAATGAATCACATAGCAGTAGCAGTAGTAGTCGTAGTAGTAGTAGTAGTAGCAGTAGCAGTAGTAGTAGTAGTAGTAAGAGTAACGGCAATTATCAGAAGGTCAACAATAATAGAAAGAATAGAAACAGCAATGTTAAGGGTACTACTGCTACTGCTACTTGTTCTTCTAACCTACTCCCACTCCTATTCCTACTACAACAACTGCTACTACGACAGCTACAACAACAACAACAGCTACTACTACTACTACTCCTACTCCTCCTACTCCTACTCCACTCCTACTCCTACTACTCCTACTCCTACTCCTACTACTACTACTACTTGCTACTTGCTACTTGCTACTTGCTACTTACTACTTACTACTTACTACTTACTGCTGCTGCTGCTGCTGCTGCTGCTGCTACTACTACTACTACCACAACGTCTACGACGGCGACGACGACTATTAAGAATTAATGCGGTGAAGTTGACTACTTGCTATTTTAACAATTAAGATCCCAACAGAAGTGATAATAGTCCTGATCATTGTCATGGTCATTATAGTCATACGAAGGAAAACAATAGACATAGTATAATACCGATGGTAAAGCCAGAGGATACAATGATGGAAGTTAATCGTGAGAGTAGAAGCACCGTGCTCCTGAATTCCGGCACTACTTCGAGGAACTCTTATGGCCGCGGTGTTAAATGCTGCCAATAGGAGATCTTGCGGGTGTCCGCCTGGCCAGTGCTTGGCGATCTGCCGGTGGTTAGTCTTCCAATTTTTTTTGTGGTCTCTCCCTGCTGGTCTCTTGGTGGTCTCCTGGGTCTCACGGTGCTCTCCTGGCGGCCCTGGCGCGCGGCGCGGCATCACTAACCAATTCGCTGTACTTCCAACGTAAGAACCCCATGGTGTGTAGCACATTGTTCGCTGTGGTGATAAGAACAATGTTGAAAACAGCAATAGCAATACTAATGACAATAGTAATGGTAGTAACAGTAGTTTCAGTACTAATAATCAGAAAAAGCAATCGCAGCCGTAACAGCAATGGTACCAGTAGCGGAAATAGGAGTAGCAATAGTAATCGTAATAGCAACAGACAGTAGTAGAAACAGGAACAGTTAAAAGCACTCAGTACTAGGAGTAATGGTAACGACTCAAATAGTTAGGTAGGTCTTTGGGCCATTTTACATGTTCCAAATTTGGGCGTAAGAGGATCTTATTTACGACGACTTTTGATGGGCCTTGAGGGGCCAACTTGATTATAGGAATGACACAGCAAAACTTGAAAAAAAAACAAGCCTTGATTTTTTTCGAGAGGCGGCGACCTCGAAGGCCGCCGTCGTCAAGGTGGGATTCTACGAAAAATCGGGTCTCCGGGGCTTGTGGGGTCATGGGGCTCCTGAGGCCATGGACTTCTTTGGGTTCTTTGGGAGTGGGGTCTTAGTTTGGGGGAGGGGGGGAGGGGGGTGGGGGGTTGGTGGGTGTTGAGGGGGTTTCGTAGTTGGTTCGTTGTTGGTGGATTCGAGGTGTTTAAGTTTTGGAAGCTTTGAGCTTCAGGGTGAGGTATGCGGCCTGGACTTTCGCCAACTTCAGGGTTTTGGGACTGTTTGCAGCGCGTGTCGGGCTTGGACTTTTGGGTTCGGGCCGAGTGTACCAACTTGATTTCAGCCTCAAGGGTGGCTGGAGAGTTTATCTTCCCAAATCTGGAAAAACTAATTTAATCCTGAAACGCCCTGACTGTAGACATCTTGCAAACAACTTCAGTACACCGACGAATCGCCTTTTTTTGCCTCAGGCAATGCCTAAGGCGCCAGCTGAGGGCAAGGCGGGCAAGTTTGCAATTATGACGTAAGGTATCGGCTATCAGGGGTCTTAGTTTCGAGGGCGGTGCGTTGCAGTGTTCCTTGGATGCTTTGCTTAGTTGCTTGGGGCTGTGAAGGCGAATAAGTCCTGAAAAAGCATGCTGCGAAAGGATCCTGCAACAGGACGTTCTCCTTTGTGCAGTTATAGTACTCTTTAGAGGTTTCAGAACCGAAACAAGTTTCAACTTTTCTTCGCAGGGCTTCACATGTCGGCTTCAGCAGTTTGACACTTGGCTCTGGCACCTTCCCGATGCTATATCGTAAAACCACCACTCCAGTGCTACTCCCAAACCTCGACGCACAAGTTTGTAATTCCTAAGTCCTAAGCTGCACCTCACTCCGCAGAAAGTCTTAGAGTCTTAGAGATCATACTGTCCCGTATTATCTTGCGCGGTCTCAAGAGCCTGGCGAAATGCCGGGCATCCGTCAGGCCGTGGCTATTCCGGCACAGGCCCAGACAGCGGAGCCCCAGGCCGGAACGTAGGGCCCGTTACGTGGAAAAAGTCTACGGTTCCTTGGCTCAGAATGTAGGATGGACAGAAACGGCTACAGGGGCCATTGAGGCCTCTACAGGTCTTTGCGGAAGCTTATGGGATCGAGATCTCGGATTGCCGTAGTGGTCTCACAAGGACCGAGAGATTGTGAAAATCATAGCCTAGTATAGGGGTGTGAACAAAGGGCAGTGATAAACCGTTATGCACTAAAGTCCGAAGGATTGCCGTTACGGTGCTGGGCGTTGGTTTGTCGTGCTGCCGAAGGGGAAGCGGGGGGTCGTGGTTGGTCAGGGTGGATGTTCGAAGTCGAGGAAATTCAAGGATTTTCGGTTGCTTAGCGACATGAGATGCCTTCGACCAGGCTGTTGCGGTCCAGGGCAAGGTGCGTCGATGAACTGTCGTCAATTGCTTATGGGAGTTATAGGGTCTGGAGAAGGTCACAAGGGCTGTGGACTCTAAGATATGTGTGGAAGGGGACTCTTGAAAATGAGGCGTACCTTACCCAAGGGGCTGTACAATAACGGGGGTTCCATGACTTAGGACGTATATGTTGGGGGCCCCGGATTTCCTGACACTCTCGCTTGTGAAATCGTACAAGGTGGGATACACGTCACTGTCAGGCACCAATGCCTCAAGCGTACTGGGCCAGCTTTGCATGGATTTACTGATTTGAGAAAATTGGGCTTTCAGGCATAGCTCATATGACTCATTGCAGCCTAGCCAAGGCCAGAGTATACTGCCTGAGAGGAGACGAAGAGCTACGTGAATCCTAAGCTCAGCGACAGCTTGTCATGTTACCACAGGGCTTTTCTCAAGAAAGGTCCCTTCAAGTTTCGAGTCCCTGAATCTGAACATGACCAACTTCCACAGAAGCAAGTTCAACCTCCAAAAACCTGGAAATCCGTCCGTCGCATCGTCTTTTCAGGCTTCTCCGGCCAAAGCCAAGGCAGACTCACAGGCAGCGCTGTTGTCGGGTTTTCCTCGCTGCTTCCTCTGCGCTTCCGGCTTCGGGTTCTTGTTTGCAGTCCTGGCCGGGGCTTAGAGGTTGAATGGTGCAAGAGGTCCTGGAAGCAGTGCTTGAGGCGCTCAAGGCTTGAGTAAGGCTAGGAGTGGTGGTGGTTTGGCATGCACCGTGCCGGAGCTTAGCAATTCGGATGGGAGCGGGACTCAGGCAGGCAACGCTTTCAANTTGAGGCGCTCAAGGCTTGAGTAAGGCTAGGAGTGGTGGTGGTTTGGCATGCACCGTGCCGGAGCTTAGCAATTCGGATGGGAGCGGGACTCAGGCAGGCAACGCTTTCAAGCGGGCCTTGCATTCGTGGCGGTCTCCGAATGCCGTGCCCCGCTCGACAATCGAACATCCTCAAGCCTGTTTGGTCCTTCGATTAGAACCTCGTCGATGTTTTTGGAGGTCCCGGCCGGATTTTGCCCAGAATCCCAAATCGCGTCTCCGAAGCTTATGTCCTTGAGCCCATACATCACACATCACGAAGCCTCAGATGACGCATAACCCCATAAATCCCCGAACATCCCCGACCCTAAACCCTATTCCCTAAACCCAAACCCCGAAGATCCCGAAGCCGAACCTCGCCCTGCAGGCCTCGGCCTCTGCGAAGACTAAGGCCGGAAAGCCCTCTCAGGCGCAGGCGCCTTGGAAGCCCTGAGCGGGTTTAGGGTTTAGGATTTAGGATTTAGGGTTTAGGATTTAGGGTTTAGGGTTGAGGGTTTAGGGCAAAGCCAAAATGGGAGAAGGTTTAGGGCTCGCAGTCTACTTGTCTCGAACTCAGGGTTCAGGAAGGTGTCTTGCTGAAGCTGTAACAGAAACCTTAGACCCTAAACCCTCCAACCATCGAGCTCCCAACTTATCTTTGCAGCTTTGCCTTTGGTACTTACTTCGGAGGCTGAAGCCTCTGAGGGTTTCGTGAGGGCTTTAGGGTTTTATGGCCAAGAAGGGCTCAGGGCGATGCTGGTGGCGATAGATGGTCTCCCTTTGAAAGATGCTTTGAGGTTTCAGATCTTGTAGCCTTGAGCCCCTACCAGGTCCTGAGACTCGGATAGAGGATCAGAAGCCTGGTGCTAGTCTGCTAGTCCCTCCGACGCGTTGTGGAGGAAGACAGGGGATGTGCTGAAGTGTTCGTATCAATAAAACAATTTAAGGAAAGCTTGATTCTCTGAACCTCGAAGCGACTGGAGCCGTTTGTTGGACAAGCTTGGCAGCAGGAGCTCAGAGCGAAACTGGCGGCTTTGAAAGCGAAGGCCGGCGCTTTTGCGGAAGGGTTGGAATCGAGGGACTTGTGCTGTTTAGGACCCGCCCGTTTATGCTGATAGTTGCAGGTACGGTCAAGTTCGTTCTAGTTTGGCAGAGGACGACGGCAGAGCAAGCTCGAGGAGGGTCAGGCAACCATGCAAGGGCCCTTGCATTGTGGAGCCAAGACCAAGAGACCCAACCCATTGCATCCAGCCCCTGAGATCACAGGGCAAGAATTCAATAGCTTCCGGGCCCTCGAGAGAAAGGTCTGAATCCCGGAATGGAAAGTCATTCGAGGGATACGTCGAAATTCTTTCCGCTGCCTCCCGCAATCACTTCCTTCCATCATCTCTACATTATTGTGGCTGCTCAAGTCTGCGGGAAGTGTAATGAGCTGAGACTCAGAAAGTAAGCCTCAAAGCGGAGGTTGATAGCTGAGATGTAGAATGGGAAGTTCAAGCAGCTACCGTCCCTGACTGTGCACTGCACACTGAAGCATCGCCACACTTTGAGAGAGATCGTCTCGAAAGATTTGTACTTCTAAACTGTAAACCCTCAACTGGGACATATCGTCTTCACCCGCATTGCCCTTCGGTTGAAGGCTGCTAAGTTAGAACAGATCGCGATCCTCCGCCTATGGCCGAGTGCTGCAGGGACTGAGGGTTCAAGGTTGGTTTGCTGCTGTCCGGTTATGAGCCGTGCTCCTTTCTCCTTCAGTCTGGCTTCTGCCACACGACACATCTGCAAAGCCCCCCAAAAAACTGCGTTCGCAAAGCCCGAGGTATGTCATTGCGGATGAAAACTCTTGCAATTTCCAAGGATGGGATTGTTGGTGGTTTCGCACGTGTTCTGTCGGAAGATGAGGAGTGCTGAGGATGTTTTCGTTCTCGGGCCATTCAGTGTGTCGTGGCATATTGGGTGTATCTGGCGAGTGTGACATATGCGGGAACCTTGATTTTTGCAAAGGCGCCCCTCACCGGCATCACTGGCAGAGATACTGCGCGCTTGTATGCAGTCACTCCCGTTAAAACCTACCACACTCTCAGCACCGAAACCTGAGATAACTTCGGAGGCCCCAAAACCCCAAACCCAAGGTCGATACAGTATCAACTTTGGAGGTTTGCGGGGACACACCAAAAACTTCGTCCACTCACTCTGAGGCGAAGAGAAGGCGCGTCTGGCCCAAACTCAGAAAGAGCCAACTGCTCAGATGAAATGAGGGACCCTATTCTGGACCCAAAACCCTGAATAGTAGGATCGTTGTTAGAGAGCCCAACTATCAACGCAAACCCTCATTAGTAGAACCTTGTAGGATCCTTATTACGCGGACCCCTGAATACAATCCCCTTGAGTTCAAAGAAAGCCAATGTCCGGAATGGCCATCTCTTTTTGTCAGTTAAACCGCAGACGTTGTTTACGTTTTACTCGTGATTCTTGAGATGCGTCGATTGTTTTAGGTGAAGCATTGGGGATTCTTGGAGTTTTGAGATGGTTTGGGATCTCGAAGGCTTTGCCTCTAGGGCCTGGTCTGCTGAAGGGAATGTTGGTTAGCTGTTGAGGATTTGCGTCAGGTAGCCAGAGTGCAGGTCTCAGGCGGGAGAGGATGTTAAGAGCTGATACACTCCAAAGGATCGCAGGGCCTATAGCTGGGCCCTGGGCCCTAGCATTTTGGGTTTTTTGCGTCGATGTCACGCAGGCTTCGGGATCCCGGGGGAATCTCACCATCCCGAGCTTCAAAGCCTTAGAGCCTTCGAGCCTTCATCTTGAGCCCCCCGTCCAAGCCTCCAAGTCCTGAACCCATGGAGACCCCGAGTTCTTTGAAGTCAGAACCTGAACTTCCCAATGCCCGCGCTTCAAACACGCTTTGAGCTCCGAAGGCTACACCGCCTCTTAGTTTTTGCGCCGGGCTTTACGCTACGGGATCCGGGATCCCTGGGTAAACGGTCCCAGCCAAGGTTGGAGGCGAAAACGGCCGCCCTGGTCGCGGACTTCACGCCGAGGTGCTGCGGCAGTAAGCTCCAATATTTATACATTTACAGAATATCCAAAACTGCCAGGAGACTCCAGATCTCCATAATTTACACTCAGTGGCTGCTGTAGGTCCTTGAAAGGAATCCGTATCATGTTAGATTTTTGGAGGGGCTTCAGCGGCACTCGAGTTAGTTTTAAGCAAGTTCAGGCGCATGTGAGATACCTCTTTCGGTTTGTTCCTTGAGACCTTTGGGTTTCCAAAGAGGTTGGTACCTTTTCTCACTCTGCGGTGGGGAGCTCGTTTTGGCTTCCACATGGGTGGGTGGGTGTGTGTGTGTGTGTGCGTGTGCCATGTTTGGTTCGCGGGCAGAAGGGGGCAAGGAATGAATGATCCAGAGCCCGGAGCTCGCTTACTGCGGCAAGGAAAGTGCCAAAAGCACCCAAAGCCGCCGCAAAGGCCGGGCACTGGCTTCTTGAACCCTGAGCTTGCATCGAACTTCGGATATAGCAGCCTTAAATTGCCCAAGCACTGACATCTCTCGAAGGAAGGCAGGTCTTCAGTACGGGTAGCAGTGACCTGGTGGCCCCGACATCTGTGTCAGTGTCCCAAAGTAAGTAGGGGTTCTAATTCTCTATCAATCAAGCTTCACGTTGGTGGAATGTTGAGAGCATCCTACATCATCACGAAAGCAAGCCCCCGTGTGGGCCGGCTAGCGTTTAGGGTTCTTGTTCTGGTTTACGACTCCGGATCTCAGGTTGAGAGGATAAGTGAGCATATTTCTGCATGCATGTATGCATGCATGAACTTATGAATGTATGTATTTATGCATGTACGTATGTGTGTAGATAGGTTTGTATGTATGTATTACTGCAGTGTAATGTAATGTTGTGTTATGGATGGATGGACGGACGGATGGATGGATGGATGGCACTGTATGTGAAAGTATATTTAGATGTACGTTTACACACACGCACATATAAAAAGACATGTGCATACATACATATAATATATAAATATATATATATATATATGTGCACATACATACGTACGTACGTGCATACATGTGTGTATGTGTGTGTATATATATATATATATTTATATATTGGCACTTTCGACATTCAGCTATGCACATACATCCATACATACAGCAGACAGGTTCGCAGCTAGATAGATACCATCATGAGACCTGCAAGATCCGGAGTCGCTGAGTCGCCAACACTTGAAGGCGGAGGCAGAGGCCCCTGTGAAAGCCGCCCCGCAGGCCTCGCCCGATCTTTCCTCAACATTGGAGTATGCGTCATACTGGGGGGTCCCCTTGTAGGATGGGGTTTAAGGTGTCGGAGTTTTTGGCTTCTGAGTGTGTGGTGTAGGTTTAGAGCTTTGCCTGGAGGAGGCTGCGATATCCGTAACAGGTAAGGGATCTGACTTGGTTGGAGGTTGAATACGCGAAGTTCCGTTTCCGAATTGTAAGTAGTTCCCTCCCTCTTTGTCAAAGGGCAGCGGGTGTTTGCGGGCTTGGTGTGCGAGGTGTTCAGGTTTCCCTGTGAGACATGGAATGGCGACCTCCCCAGAGCTTCTGACTATCATAAACCTGCCAACCTCAAGCCGGGACTGTCAAGCTTGACATCATGAGTGGATGTCATGATGTCCCTAGGCAGGTTTGAGTACAAAAGGCAGAATAAGGGTGCTGGTTACACGCTGAGATTGCGGCGGTGAATCCAGGAAGCTAAGAAACAACAGAATTTAGCATATAAGGGGGCGGCACTTATGCTCACCACCGTGGACTCTAAGGAGTGGACGATTCCCTGATTGTTGATGCGAAAGTGTTCTAGACTCGCGGGCAGTTGTGGGCAGTCCGCTCCAAAATCTCCCGACCCACGAGCTCGCTAATATGCATCTGTCGGCCTCACAGGCGCCTGCCGCCCCTGCTCCCCAGGCTGCGCATTGGTTTGCGGGCAAAGCGCGATAAGAAAGGAGATCCATTCACAACGAGGGCTTGGGGTTTGGACTACCAGTAGCAGCGATTCCAGTCTGCTGAGACCTGGTACACTTCTGCTCTACTCTGCCGCTGCAGAAGAACTCTTCGAACCCGTACGTCCCAGGGATGCAAGCGAAAAAAGGTCCGAAGTCTTGGCTGGGTCGGGTGATGTTCCTTCGCTCATGATGAAGTTGCGCAGTTGCAGGAGCAGAGCCTTGTGAGTGCAGACGCCAAGCTTTAGTCCTCAGAGAAGTTCTTTTCCTGAAATGCCGTGTGTAGTTGTGCCATGTTCTGCCATACAGACTCAATCCTTCAAATCACACAACGTACACCCAACTTCCACCCCTCCTGCACAACGGTACCGAACATTCTCGACGGGTACAATACGATGCTCTAAATATCTTCAGTTGGACTTAACAGTAACAGAAAACGACACATTGGTCGAATGCAGTAGACGAGAGAGCTTCGAGTCAGTGGATGTTTAGAAAAGCGCAAGCACTGCAGTTCACTTTTCGGCCCTCAACCCTGCAAAGTTTGGATTTGACTTCAAGACGTAATGCCAGGCCGCGACGGCCCCGCCGGTGAAGGCCATTCCGAAGGCGCCACGCTCGGTGGCTGGGATGCTTTTGAGGGGCCGGCCTCGGTGGTTGGTGTCGCTTCAAGCTTGTGGAGCTTCCGGCTTTGATTAGGAGAGTGGCGAGAACCCAGGCCTACAAACTAGGGACTCCAACCAGGCAGACTTTCCTTGAGCCAGTGAACATGCATAAGCAGATGCGATCAGCGACCAATGTCCTGGTAAGAAGTAACTAAGTAAAGGGTTGTGTGCTTAGAACCGTCTTGAAGTGTCCTGCCTGATGCGTCAATTCCCCCTAGCCCTCCCTATCCGACCTATCTCCAAGATTCACTGAGTAAGGGTCCCGTCTCAAGGACCCCCCTGTACCCTTCAGCTGCGGAGTTTCGGGTTTTGGGGGGTCCGAGGGTCGGCTTGCAGGAGTTGCAGTCCCGGTCCTTTGGAAATCCTTCAAAAAACCGCCGGAAGCAGAAGCTGTAAGTCATCAGCAGACCAAAATCTCAGCAAACCCTGAACCCCAAAGGCCCCAAACCTTGTCCTGCGTTGCAAACAATAAACTGCTGACATTGCAGGAGCTGCGGCAGGCCCAGGTGCCCGAAGACTGTTTGTGTTCGGTTCGAGGGTTCATGCTGTGGCTGGCGTTTCTGGCCAAGGATTGTTGTTATTTGTTGTACCGCCCAAAGAGTTAATGAGTTTTGCCCGGCCAGGGATTTTCGCATGCTTTCAGCTTCCTTGTTGAGTCGGTGAATACAGGCTTTGGTGCTGCAGCTTAAGAGCAGCTTGTCGTCTGGCTCTGGGTCTGGGAGGCTTGGATTTCCGGGCTTCGGGGTACAGTCATCAAGTCGAGTGCAGGGTCGCCACTTGCAGCCAAATGTCTTTTGGATTTGGGGCGTGCTGCTCGGTCGTTCGGATCTGAATTGCGAGAGCAGTCGTCAGGACCGAATGTCGGTGTTAGGGGCGAGGTCGTATTTGAGTAATCCCCATGACACCCGGGACTCGCGACTCCACTCCTGAAATGCTGGCTCCTGAAAGGTTTTCAACCTATACAGCGGTTGAGGATTATCACGCCATTGCCGCAGAGTAGCAGTATGTTTGTGTGTATGATGTATTTGCCTGCCTACCCACTTACTTACCTAGCTACCTACCTAGATTTTGGTACACTTGTTCTTATGTGTATCTATGTATAACCGTATGTATGTATGGTATGTATGTATGTATGTATGTATGCAGGGAGGGAGGGGGAGGGAGGGAACCTTACTCTTGTTGGAGGCAGCACAAATCTCAGTATTCCAAAATTCTTGGACAGTCCCAGCGACACGGTGAATAACGAGGCAGTGCCAGGAACTCAAGGCAAACATGAGCACGGGACTGTGGCAAGAACACGGTTGCCGTTCAAAAACACACCAAAGTACGCACGACACTGTGCCGGGAGTGACGTGATTCATCAAGTTCGCAAGCCCCAAGTAGCAAACGAGTTTGCTGTACCGGGTGGATGGCGCGTGAGCGCGACTGTGGAAAGAACTCGGATTTATTTGTTCAATCTGTCAGCCGTGCCACAGCAGCAGCCGCGGAACCGCCACGAGCGCCTGCCATGCGCACCCTCAGCAATCTAATCGCTCTGCTCTGCACATAAGAACCACAGTGTTTTAGCTCACTGTTTGGGAAATTGGATACTGTATGTTGCTGGATCAAGGAATCCCCCAGACTGGAAAGCGCGCATGCAAGCCTTCTTCTCGATGCTTCGACCCATGTGGTGGGCTTTAGAGCTTCAGAAGAGCCATATAGTTACTCCAGGTCAAGACCGATGACCGAGAGCCAATGAAACCAACACCCGAAATTCGAAACCCTACTTGCCAGCCCCTCCCCCCCCC
>BGNK01000658.1:109154-144587 GCA_003297005.1 Symbiodinium sp. clade A Y106 | reverse complement strand
AGCCCTCAAGCGCAGGCGCTGTCGGAACTGCCGGCACCCGTTGCCGAGGTGCCGTTGATATAGCGTTTCTGGGCCTTGTATGTAGGGCCGACCTTACAGAGCCTTAGTTTTTGTACCGTTCAGGCGGCTCAGGGTTTGGGATTGAGAGGGTGTGAACTCCAAGTCAGACTCTGAACGGCTGAGGGACTGGAGACCTGAGCGACAAAGTGTCGGCAAGGGTTCCACATCCGGACTTAGACCGAATGGCAGCTTCTGCATATTCGCTTGAAGTCTTGTCGCCTCAAAAGGCAGCTTTGACCCACGCCCCACCTCGTCTTTGCCAAAAGGCCAGCTTCTGGATCTGAAGTAATTAGTTTCATAGCAGTGCGGCCAAAACCCCAGAAGCCAAAAAGCCACGTCATCAGAGTAAGCCTGAACTTTCTCCCAATGCTCATTGCGGTCTGCACTTAAGCGAGGAGCATTAGAATCCGCTCAGGCCCCGAAAGCAAAGTGACCTGAGAAGTGTACCCTCCCCTAATCCCACACCATGAACCTTCCACCCTCATTCCAGGCGCCTGCCGCTGCTGAGGCAGAGGAAGAGGCGCGCCGGCTTGCAGTTTTCCGGACTCGGGTCCGGAGTCTGAGGAAATTTACATCAAGCCACGAGCCCGAATGGCTCAGGGTTTTCTTAGGGAAAGCCTAGCACACCTTAAGCCTATGAGCCCTTCACTCTGCCATTTTGTCAAATCTAGGCGTTGGGAGCCGGGGCCCGAAAGGCAATCAGCAGGGAGATCCTCCGCCTCAGTGAAGGAAGAATCCTAGAGTGCCGGCAAAGTGGCCTTGAGCGGTGTTGCCTCTGCTGCTTCTGCTGCTTCTGCTGTTTTGCAGGTGTTTCGGGGCTTTCCAGCTTAAACAGGGTTTCTAAACCTAAGCACCAGCCCGGCGTTCACCGGCCCCAGCTCCATCTGGAAGGATATTGCGGAGAGCATCCAACCCCCCCCCCCCACAAACCAAAACAATGCGGTACGTCTTCCAGGACATCGACGATGCAGATCTCATGGCTTCGCAGCTGCATACAGGAGTGTTCATGGGTGGCGGTTCACGCCAAGCCATGGTAACTGCGTCATGTTGTGATCTGTTCCGCCATGCCTTGTTCCCTTCATGTTTCTTACACGTTATGTTGCTTGGTGTGAAGGGCATGCATGGATGCGCGGATGGATATCTGTCTCTGTCTGTCTCTGTCTGTGTGTGTCTGTTTGTGTTTGTGTGTGTTTGTGTGTCTGTGTCTGTGTGTGTGTGTGTGTGTGTGTCTCTGTGTGTGTGTTTGTGTGTCTGCGTGTGTATTGTTACATGCGTATGCAGGGCTCAGGAATACTCACGACAGCTGTGAGATAGCCGGAGCCCCAGCACGAAGACCGTGCGACTAGACGGCTGCGCTCGCCGCCATCCGGCGTCACCACCCTGGCATCGACGAGCCAGGCAGAGACGAGCAGCCACCAGGCGTAAGCTGGCGGTAGGCCTGAAGCCAGGCCGTCGAGCCCTCGGTGCGCTCTTTGTGCACCACTCGGTCTGCCCGGAGTTCCGCGAACGTTTGCCGACTCTCATGGGAAGGGGAGACCGATGGGAGTCCAGTGGTGGCAGGTGGTCCTCACAGGATGCTTCGCGGCCGGACAACTTGTGGAACGGCGCCAAGCATGCTCGAGCCCAGGTTCCCTGGAAGAAAGGGAATGGCAAAGGGAAGGCGCAAGTGGCATCGCCAGCCTTCCCTGCCTACGATGCGAAGCCGCCATCTGGCGAGGGACGGAGCAATGTGCCCAAGCTGGCGTCGGCCGAGGACGACCTGGAGGATCCCGACATGCTCGTCTCAACAGTGCAGAAGGCTCTGAACGGAGCCCGCAAGTCGGAGTCCCGCCTTGCTCGGCTGCTGAAGGACCGGCAGAAGGCCGAGCAGCAGTGGCAGGAGTATATGAGGGACTCGAAAGCTGCGTACATCCGGGAGAAGGAGAGGCACTCCAAAGCCCTGGCTGTTTTTGCAACAGAAATTGCCACGGCTCGGGAAAACCAGAGCCATGCGAGAATGGTTCTCCGGCAGGTTGCGTTCCGAGACGACGAACCCAACGAGATGCAGGAGGACGAGGGCGAGCACGAAGCGGAATGGGAGCAAATGGTTCTGGCTTGGGAACAAGAGCAGGTAGTTATGGACGATGGTGTACTCCGTCGAGGGAGCAGCGGAGCCGCACTCCGGCCCCTGCGAGGAGAGTGCCGGATCGCTCCCCGATGCCAGGACACCTACAGGGCGATGGAGGACCCTCTTATCGTCCCATGTACAACGAGAGCTCCCCTGTGCATGCGGCCCGCTCCGACCCGTATGCCATCGCGTCTCCCCGCATGACCATGGAGAGCGAGCCAGGAGGTCCATTGAGCCGGACTACGGAGGAAGCAGCTGGCGGACACACTGGCACCCCGCCGGTGGTACCCTCGCACCGTCTGAGCGATGCGAGAAAGGGAGTCAAGGACAGTACAAAGCACGGGCCGGAGAAGCCAGACCTCCATGGCGATCTCGCCGACAAGCTGCAAACAAGGAGATCGGCCCTTATGCCTTTTGGCATCCCTCCGGGGTTGCCTGCGGCCGACCCTTTTGGTGCTACGGCCCCGCAGGAAATGGCCGAGGCAGCGCCGGCGGAGGCCGGCGGCACTGTGGAGCTCCTGACAGAGTGACTTGCGCAGGAAGTTTTGTTAGAGGGCAGAGCCCCTCGATCGAGGTCGCCTGCTCTCCCGGCTGTGATCGCCTGGTAGTCCCCTGGACGTGTGAGCTGCTTGGGACTGCAGCTCCTCATCCTAAGTCGACTGTCGGGCAAGATCCGCTGGGCGACGTGGGTTGGATCTTGAGTAAGGCGGCTCTGTCGTTTCACTGTAGGCTGTGCTGCTTCCTCTGGGAGTCTCCCTCGGTCGTTTCCGCCCTGCCCTGCAACTCTCCTCTGTCAGTCAAGCCCTTCTTTGCGGCTTTCTTCCGTCCACAAACGGTGCCATGCCGGCTCCACCCTCACGTCGTATGGATTTTGTCTTCCTCGGCAGATCTGGCTGTCCTGTTGGACTTTGGCAGCCAGGAATCTTGCCCTCGCCTCAGAACCCCGTGCAGGGTTCTTGCTGCGCCGAACCCCTTTCTCCCTCCCTACCTTCGGTTTAGGCCCTGCCCCCCTAGGCGGGTTTTTGTTAAGCAATTTGCGGTGTGTGCCCGCGGGACCTCCCGGCCGTTTTCATGCAGGGGTCTTGTTGCCCAGGTGCCAAAGAGCAGGATCGGTGGCTCAGGGCCTGCCGCCTGGGCGACCTTCCCCACCTTCCCTGGCTGGCCGGTTGGCTATAGGCCTCTTCTTGCGGATCTGCCACTTGCTGCTTGCTTCTGGGACTCGGATGTTCCTCACGCACCAGCTACAGTTGGTGGCATTCGTTTGCGCTGTTGGCCTTGCTGGATTCTCCAGCCATACGCACTTTTGCCGATACTTTATCTCCAGGCGCCGAAGAGCAGGATCGGTGGCTCAGGGCCTGCCGCCTGGGGAGTGGTATCTTGTGGAGGTGCCAGGTGAGCTGCTTGCTCCCTCGGTTCGCATTCGGCACTGTCTGGCCGACCGTGCCACCAAGTTGTCGACACTGGCAAGGGGTCGCCGCATGACCTTCCCCGGTGCCTAACAACAGGATCGGTGGCGCTGGGCCTGTGACCTGGGAAGGTGATGCCGAGCGGACCTTGCGTGTGCTTGTTTGCCTGGGATCTCCTCCAAGAGGGGCTGCTTTCGTTCGAGATGTTTTGTGGCCCGCCCCACACAGAGTGCTCAACAGCAGGATCGGTGGCTCAGGGCCTGCGGCCTGTGTGGTTTCTCCGGGTGCCGTTCAGCAGCCAGCTTTCGCAACCGCTTTGCTCCCCGTGTGGGCCTCGTGGCTGTGTTGGGCATCGGAGCTTGTGTGCCCCTTTTTCGTGCACCTCTTGCTTCTGGCCACTGGCGTGTTGCTTCGGCTCCTCTTCCGTCCCTTGCGTGGCTCGCATACGCCCCTCGGGCAGTTCTGCTTCTTCGCTGTCCATGGGACACCTGATGCATTCTTGTTGCCCTTGGGTCATCTTGGTGCCCCGAGGCGTGTGACGTACCCGGCACAGGTACGGCGTCGCAGACCTTTAATAAGCCCGGCCAGCCGCCAACGCCTCGGCACTTGTGGGCGTCTGCTTACATTACTGCTGCTGCCTCAATGCATCTGGGCTGCTCCGACTGGGTGGAGTGAGGCTGTCGAGATCCTCATTGCAGCAGCCTTGTTATACCCTGATCCCATGACTGCCATTGCAGCCGCGCCGGCCGGCAGCGCGTCGGGTGATCGACTGCAAGAGCATATTGAGCTCTGTGAGTCCGTTGCCGCAAGTGAGTGCCGCCACATTCTGACAACGCCTCTGTATAATGCTGAGCATATCCCCGCTCCACGTTTTGAGGCTGGCGGCCGCTTGCCCGAGGAGAGGCCAGAGGTCACGGCAGTGTTCCGGGTTTTCGCGCCGCACTATCATCATGAAGATGTCACGATTAACATGCGCATGCCGTGCCCGTACTCCTCCGTCCTTTCGGTCGTGCAAAGCTCCCTCCAAGCCCTAAACTCCGAGTTCGGTCAGTTCGCAACGCCTGCCCTGCCGCAGCTTGCTCCAGACTACGGAGCCTTCGTCTTGGTTCCCAGCTGGGTTTCTACTTCAGGAATGCAGGTTGTTCTCTTTGACTTTTCGGCGCTCGGAGGGCACAACTTATGCAGGGTATACCTGGGATAGACTGTCTTACGCGGACTGCCGTCGAGAGGCTGCTCGGCACATAGCGACCGAATGGGAGGTCTTCCCGTTTGGACATACTGCTGCGCTCTCTGCACAGGACAGTGTGCTGTCTATTATGGGAGGGGTTGTACAATTCCGTGCAAAAGGTGATCCTCCTATTTGGCACAGCCCACTTACCATGCGCCTCGACCGACCCAACAATTGGGTTGCCAACCCCGATCTGCCCCCGGTCTCGACTGACAGGCCTGTCATGATCCTCTATGCTGAGCGACATCTGCTTTTCTCTGGGCGGCGCTTCCCGGGTGTGCAAGCGAGGGACTTCATCGCTGAGCTTGTCAATCGCCGTCCCGAGACCTCACTGTGCTGTGCGCCTTCCGGGTCTAAACTTGAGAATGTTGCAGTTAATGGCGTCGAGTGCCGTGGTGTTCTCGCCACATTCTCACTGTGCCCCAGCCCTGAGAGAACGGGTATCCTCATCTTTCTTGACGCTCGGCGGGCGAACTTCCCGCCGATGCATATCTACCTGGAGGGGCACACCGCCGACCCTCAGCATTTGCTTCGTTTCGTTGGCATACGGGCCCCTCCTGCATACAAGATCGCTATCAGGCCCAGACCACACCGGGATGGTTTGCTGCACTTGCTTGAGGGAGATACGGTTGACTGAGTTCGGGTTTGTTCAGGACCTGCCTCGGGAAGACGACTGGGAGGAGTCTTCCGAATCGGACCACGACTCCGATGGTTCTGATGAGCCTCAGTCAGACCCAAGCCCGGGCCGTGCGCCCGGAGGCCAGTGGGCCTCCACCCCACTCAGATGCGCCGCCAGGTCTGGATTTTCGCCCCCGGTCTAGGTCACCTCCCCCGGAGCGCGGCGAGGTGAGTACTGCCATCGGGTTTTCGACCCTATCTGCTTGGTTGACCCCTTGCCTGGTCAGGTTTTGCTTTTGAGTACAGGCACTGGACCCCTCGCTTGCAAAGTTCCAGATGCCACGCCGCCTGCCGGGACTGTTTGCGCTGCACGGCGGGATCCTGCTCTTCCCACCCTATGGTCCGTTGATCGGGGGAGTCGCTCACCTGAGCGCCCGCCTTGGCCTGAATGGGAGGTGCCTCGACCTGGCTTGGGGGCCCTGCTACCGCCTACGCCATTTATCCAAGGGCATGTCGCGGTGCTGGCTCCTGGCTACCGCCCCGACATAAGCGTGCTGGGACTCGGTGGTTCGGGCGATGTTTCTCAAGCCTTCCGGCAGATCCAAGATGCCAGGCTTGACGGGCAGCGACGTCGTTTTCCAGAGCTTCTTGCTGTCTCTCCCCAGCCAGCCCGGGAGTTCGGGGTGCTGATTGCCACACCAGGCTGGTCCTTCAGCGGCGCCCCTATCCTGCTGGATTGCCGGGCTTTTAGCGGCATGATCTCTGCTGCGATAGCCGAGGCCGGCTGTTCCCGAGACGACCTGCTTCGGCTCGCAGGCGCTGGAGGAGGTGCAGCCCTGCAGGTGCAAATCGCAGACGATGAGGATCCTTTGGCATATGGCCAAGTTCCCGTGCTTGTTCCTGGGGCTTTGGTCCGGATTTCGCCCTTTCGGCTAGGCCGTTTTGTGGGCTCTTCCTTTGAGGAGATGCTGAGGAGCGCTGACCACTGGGACCTTGGCGCCCCGCTGCCCTTTGCTTTCGGCCCCCACCTGTGGCTGCTCTCTGATGGTTCGTCCCAGCGCTATGACCTGCCTGACGGGCACATGACGGTGCGGAGCAATCAGGTTGCCGATTTCCTTGGTTACCGCCCCGACCTGATTGCTTTTCGGACATTACATCCGCCGATCCTTGACATGTTCCACCTCGGGTGGTCCCTGGCCGCGGTGCTAGTTGCCTCAGTTGCTTTTCCCAGGGCACTTGTGCAGGGCGTTGCCCCCTTTGTCTTGGTGCTTGATCAGCGACCGCTCCTGATGGAGGTTGAATGGAGGCTGCTTCAAGCCCCACTCGTTTATGTTCAGGACTTGGCAGACGAGTACGGCGGTGTCTGCCCGGATGGGTATTCTGTGGCCTTCACCGGTGCGGCTACAGAGGAAGGGCCGTCCGGGCCGGCTTTCCGCGTCTCCAGTTGCACCTGCTTGACTGTCCCTTCAAGGATGCCCATGTCGCGCAGTTGTAGCTGCTATGGCGGGGAGACCTGTTGTGTCCGGAGCTGCCCCACCTGCGGAGGTTTGTATGCTCGATTGTCGGCCCCTGTTGGAAGGCTGGCGTCTGCTCCCCCGCCGCGGGCGGACTGGCGCGCGAGGCACAGGCCTGTGCCATTGTCGGTCAGCACCGCATCGCAGGCCTTATTCCAGTATTTGACCCGCCCTTCGATGCAGATGGTCTTGCTCGTGTTGTGCCGGGACAGGTCTTCCGTGTTACTTTGGTTGCCCACCATGAGCTGCCACTGCCGGAGGAGGGCGCATTGCCGGACCCTGTTTCCGCCCTTGCCCAGCGGCATCGCTCTGCTGCCAATCCCAGCGCCGCGCCTCCCAGTGCTCGTGGCACTGGCGGTGCGTCACCTCTGCAGGGTACCGGCCATGCGGGCCTGGAGGGTCATGTTGACTCCCTGAGCTTCTTCAAATGCTGCTGCCTCCTCGGGACCTTGCTTTCACTACACCTTCGCAGCGTTGCTGACGCCGTCTGTGGCTGGCAGGCTTGTTCCTGTCTGGTTGGCCTTGCAGCCCTGCTCCGTCGTGGCCTTTGTTTGGGTCAAGCCCCTCCATGCTTGAGATCGTGTCTTCGAGCTTGGGTTCTTTGGGCCATTCTCCTTAGGGCCGATGTCAATGGAGCCGTTCATCTTGCGCCGGTGCCCCCTTTGGATGGACCCCGGGCCCCTGTGTGCCTTCAGGCCCGAGCCGCTCAGGCGCTTTCCCTGCAGTCTCTCTTACCGGGCCCCGCAGTCGGGGCTCTCTCTACGGCCCCGCCCCTGCGTGTCGCGCAGGCCCTGCCTGTGGCTCTGGTGCGGTGCGGGACACTGACCCCTCCTGTGGGGCGTCAGGCGGTGGAGATACAAGCACACCCGTCATGCCTCCAGGCTCGGTGACCTTGAAAGCCCCTGCTGAGCGGGTGTCCCGGAGCGAGCGGCCAGTCCGTACTTGGCTGCGCGGTTTGGCCAATGCGTATGTTGCTCAAGATGCAGAGGGAATTTTAGGGGCGGATTTCGATAGGCCTTTGGCATTCGGATCGGTTGCCTTGGGCTTCACGCCACGGCAGTTGCATGCCTTGTTCCGGCCAGCCTACACTAGCGCCTCTGTGCAGGAGTGTGTATCCCGCCTCAAGCTTGAGGAGCGCCAGCGGTTTCTTAAACTTGTTTCTGCCACAGGTAGCGACTTCCCGGATGGGCTCGTATGTTACACCGATGGATCCTTTGCACCCAGCAATGTGATCGCGGACAAGCGCGCTGGTTGGTCTTGCATTTTCCTTGACAAACACCGCCAGACCTGTGACATTTTGCTGGTTGCCTGCCTCCTTGGTGTACGGATGGCGATCCAAGCCTGTCGGCGTTCAAGGCTGAATGCTGTGCTCTTGTGGTAGCGCTTTGGCTGGGCGTCTCTGCCATGAAAGGGGCCTCTCTTTCAATCTTCACCGATTGTCAGTCCGCGCTCGCCATCGCCCGTGGCGAAGCGGTTGCCCACGCCGGCGGTATCGCTGCCGCCCTTGGTCATGTTGCCTCGTGCTGCCGGGCGGCCGCCACTTCTGAGCTTGTTCTTCAGTATGTGCCGGGGCATGCCGGCGACATAGGCAATGAGATTGCTGATGTGATTGCCAAGGCAGCAGCCGACGGTGAGTCCTTCGGGGGCGTTTTGTGGAACAGCCCGGGCGATGTCCCTTGGTGGGCCGGCCATGGCTTCCTGTGGTCTTGGGCTGCAGTTGTCTGTCGATGGGCCAAAGGCGACGACGCCTTGCCCCCCCCGACATCGGTTGATCTAGCCGAGAACCGGCATCTTGCAGGTTTGAGTGCAGATGCCACCCTGCGTCCCTTTCTGCCTAAGGCGGAGTCGCGGCCCGGACTTAGTTCCACCGGTAAGCTCTGGTTTCGGCTAGTCTCCTATAATGCCCTCTCGCTTGCAACTGCCAAGAAGGGTCCGGTTGAAGAGGGTCTCGCCTTCCAACCGGCGCGGCCTGCCCTTCTTGCGGCGCAGCTTGACAGAGCTGGAATTCACTGCGCGGCGACACAGGAGGCCCGCGCGGAGGAAGGCCACCTTGTTACACGGTACTGTTCGGGTTCTGCCAAGGGGCATTTCGGAGTTGAGCTGTGGTTCAGGAAGAACTTTCCCGTGCTGCGGTTCAGTCCGGACTGCTTTGTTGTTCTGTTTTCGGATCCACGCCGGCTCGGAGTCCTCTTCCGGCGGGGGAGCTTTCAGATCGTTTTTGCCTCGCTTCACGCGCCACACAGAGGTACCAGCGAGCATGAGACCGAGACCATCCTCTACCGGGCTGCTGCGGGGCGCGTCCTCGTTGTTGGTGCTGACTGCAACGCGAGCATTGGCACCGTTGAAACAACATGTGTGTCGTCATGCGGCGCCGAGGAGCAGGACCTCACAGGCGGTTTGCTGCACTCGTGCATGCACAAATGCGACCTTTGGGCCCCTGCCACATGGGCGGATATCCAGGAAACCCCTGGGTGGACTTTTGTGCAGCGGCGCAATGGAGCAGTAGCCAGGCTTGACTTCGTACTTCTCCCCGCCGCATGGCGCCAGGGCTCCATCAAGACCTGGACGTGCCCGGACATTAGTGCTGCCAATATGGTAGTCGACCATGTTGCCACTGTGGCAGAGGTTTGTATAAGCACCTTATGCAGGCCCGCGGGGCGTTCGGAGCCGCCATGCCGCATTGATACCGGGGCCTTGGGAAGCGCCGCAACCAGAGTGGCAGGTTTCCGCGCATTCGCACGCGGCCATTGTGACCGAGTACCTGCAGAGCAGTTTGGCGGATGCATTTCCTTCTGCCCCACGTCGGCCCGTACACCCCCACCTCTCGGAGGACACCTGGAACCTTCAGAAACAGGTTGCGTGGCTCCGCCGGAAATGTGTTAGTGTTAAGGATGCCATCAGACGGCACACCCTTCGTGCTGTGCTTCTGGGTTGGCGCACGGGTTCAAGTATGTGCTCCGCGCTATCCGGAGCCTGGCTTCGCGAGTACCAGGTAGCTGAGGCTCTGTATGGCTTCCGACTCGGCGTCTACGCCCGTGTCCTGCGAGCTCGCTGCAAACAGGACCGCCTGGCTTATGTTGCGACACTCGCTGATGAGGTACAGGCCAATAAGGTTTCAAGCTTTTCCGCTGTGGAGAAGTTGCTTGGGCGGCGGCGCAAGAAGCCCTTTGCGCCCATGGTCTTGCCTGCCATTCAAGCCGCAGACGGCACCCTCTGTGATTCTCCTGAGGCCACCGTGCGCCGTTGGAGAGAACACTTTGGGGCCCTTGAGGATGGAGTCGAAGTCACCCGCGCTGAGCTTGTTGCATCTGCCCTCGGACGGGATGCCGTCAGCTGGCCTGCGCCCCCTTCCATCGACGCTCTCCCCACTCCACTCGACATTCATAAAGCCCTCCTTGCCGCACAACCGGGCAAGGCGAGCGGTCCGGACGCTATCCCGGGAGAGCTGGGACTGGCTTACGCTGCCGAGATGCACCGCATTCTTTTTCCCCTCGCACTCAAACTTGGGTTGTTGGGCGAAGAAAGCATAGGCCACAAAAGCGGCTGCCTAACCTGGCTTTGGAAGGGACGGGGTGCCCGCTCGGACTGTGCGTCTTATCGTGGCATCTTGCTCCTCTCGACATTGTGCAAAGCTCTGCACAGGGCATACCGCCCGAGGCTGCAGGCTCACTTTGAGCGCACAGCGTCTGCCTTGCAGCTGGGCGGACGCATCGGATGCAGCGTTCTGTTCGGGTCGCACGCTGTCCGCACGTACCTGAGATGGCGGAACGCGCAAGGGCTAACGTCTGCCATCCTTTTTGCGGACGTGTCATCGGCGTACTACTCCACCGTCAGAGACCTAGCTGCCAAACTCCCGTCGGGGCAGGCAGGTCACACAGGCTCGAGGATCGCCGAAGACAGCCTTTGTCTGGCCGATCAGGTCCAGTTGCCCAGCGCCATGGCACAGACCGGCGCGCATCCGTGGCTCCAGGCCGTCACGGCCACGCTTAACAACGGCACCTTCATGTGCTTGCGCGGGGATGACGTCCCCCTTGCCACCAGGCGTGGGACACGGCCGGGCTCGGCCTGGGCAGACCTGACCTTTGGGGTGGTCATTGCGCGCATCTTGCGCCTTCGAGACGCCTGCAAAGCCAAGCTGTTTGGCGTTGGCCAGGTCCCTGTCGTCCCGTGGGACGGTGCCCGGGACTGGCGGCCTGTGCAGGGACCTGACACTTCGGTCCCGTTGGCAGATCTCATTTGGGCCGATGACCTTTCCATTCCTCTTGCGATAGAGCATGCGGAGGAAGCTGCGAAGGCCATCATGGCTGAGGCTGGGTCCCTCACTGATGCATTTGAGGCCCACGGCTTTGCCTTGTCTTTCGGGCCGCGTAAAACAGCTGTGCTTGTGAGTCCCCGCGGACCCCGTTCCAGGTGTGCACGCCGTTCTCTCTTTGCCGGCAAGTCCGAGCTACCTGTTCTGAGGGAAAGTAATGGGATCGCTTGCGTACCCCTTGTTGATGCTTATAATAATAAGCATTTGGGTGTTGTGCAGACTGCTGACGGTGGTGTCAAGCGGGACATCAAGCAGCGGATTTCTGCTGCTTGGGGTGCTTTCCGCGAGGGGAGGACGCGGCTCTTCCGGTGCCGTCGCCTCAGTTTGCAACGCCGAGGCGCCCTCCTGAGCTCCTTGGTCATGAGCAAGCTCACTTTCGGTGCGGGTGCTTGGCCACCCCTCCCAGTCGGTGACATGAAACTCTTCTCGGGGGCAGTGTTCTCCTTGTATCGGGCCACGCTGGGCCTGCAGCACGATGCGGACCAACGTGTAACCCTAGCCATGATCTGCTCCCTTTTGGGGTTACCGGAGCATGCCACCATCCTCAAGCTTGAGCAACTGCGGTATCTGAAACAGCTGTGCAATGACGCCCCGGACGCTGTCTGGGCCCTATTGCGGCAGGACGACGGTTACTTAGGCCTGCTTCGCGACGCCCTGTGTTGGCTTTTCACGCGCATACGGGCGACCTGCACTCTCCCAGACCCGCTTCTAGCACCGCAGGAGTGGGTTGCCCTTATCACCGGTCGACCCTCTCTCTTTAAGGGGTTCATTGCAAGGGCGAAAGGCTTGGAGCAATGTAGGATCACCTGCTACGCGGCTTTGCAGGCGCTTGGACGCCTCTTGCAGCAACTTGTCGTTGGGGAGGATTGCCATCCTGTGGCCCAGGCTCCCTCGTTCCCTGAAGCATGTCTGATTTGCAGGCGTGGTTTCATGAGTCGTTCTGCCTGGGCATGCCATGCCAGTAAAAAGCATGGATACCGCATTGCTGCGTCCCTTCTAGCCGATGACAGGTCTGACGCTGTATGCCAGGGCTGTGGCAAGCAGTTTGCCAACCGGGCACGACTAAGGAGGCATCTGCTTCACTCGGCCGTCTGCAGAGTCGATTGGGGGTCCTTTCTGCCAGCTGCCGCTTTACCTCAGGTTGGCCCCAATGCAGCTGAACCGCCGGTTCAGCTAGAAGGTGTGTGCCATGACCAGCACCACGGGCTGGACCCGGCTGCCTACAGCAAGGGGCTCCTCGATGCACTTGCAGGCCTTTCAGCCCCGACGCCGGAAGAAGCCTGGGCTTTGGTTGTTGACTTCGTCGAGCCCTTGGACACTCTGCGCGAGACGCTCCGCATCTGGCGCGAGCATTTCGGCCATAGAGAGGGTGTGCAGTGCGCGGCGGAAGACGCTCTGCTGATGTGCGATCCCTCCTTATGTTGCGATAACTACTGCCACACTCAGAGCGTCCCTGCCGTTGCGGAATGTTGCACCCCCCTGCCGGAGCCATTCCAGTCTTCTATACCGTTCATCCTCACAGGAACATGCTCTGCATATCATCTGGATGTGCCGCCGTGCCCAGCGTTTTGCTTTCCCTTTTTGGGAGGAGCCCCGCTAGCGGCTGCCCGCCGGCAGACAGCTTACCTTGAGGCGGCTTGCGACATCCTAGGTGCAGCAGTCCAGCAAACTTCGGTCTCCAGAGTCCAGATCACGGCGTGCAGGCGCGCGCTCGCCTCCCTAGAGCCTGCATCAACTTGGCTGATGTCTGTGGGATTCTCCCTGGAGGATGATGGACTGCGCAGTCCGTCGGACTAGCTCTTGCTGTCCTGCCTTGTTTCACTCAGAATTCATTTTTTTGCAATAGGCGCGACCTACGGTCCCTAAGCCTGCGGAATGAAAAACATGCGTATGCACCTAAGCACATGTGTGCGTGCATGGATGTACATAGTTACATAGTTATACAGCATAGGTGTGTATGTTGCCAGCTTGTTTAGGCACATGAGGCAGGCACGGACGCAGATACTCCGATGAATACCAGTGATCATACATGCGCACACAATCACTCACACACTTGTGTTCTGGATATTCTGGCATCCATCATCCGGACAGTGATCACTTTGAACTAAGAGGTGCAGCACGGATTGGAGGCTTCTAGCCGGGGTTTTGAGGATATTGACATGAGTTAACATCAGTGAGGGCACAGCTACTGGCTTCGGGTCGTATCTTGTAGCCTGAACTCCGAAGCGCCTGGGTCCTCGACCCCAAATCCCACTGAAGTCTCCAGCCATTCGAGGCTGGCCTTCGGGGCGCCTTCGGATCTGGGGAGGCCATCGTGAAGCTCATATGATATGGTTTTGGGGGGCTTATTTATGGGGGCTTTCGATGCTCAGCCATACGGTCCTGATATTGGTGTTCCAACCACCCCTGATCCCGACAGACCCAGTTCAGACCCGAATCCCTGAACTCTGTTTCGCTACTAGCCCTAAACCCTTGAAACAAGAAGCCCCTCTTTCAAGAAGCTCAGAAGCCAGTTTGCTTTCGATTTTGGGATGAACAGGTGGGGAGTTTGGATGATTTTCTTCGCTTCCACATGACATGGGTTGAGTTCCGAGAGGGTCTGCAGCACCGAACTGCAAGTTCCGCAAAACAGACCTGACATCTTGTGGTTGTAGAGGCAAGATCGCCGTGCATTGGCGAGCATGTTCCGTAGCCGAAGGTGTCACTGTGGAGGGTTTAAAAATTTCAAGGTTGCCTCAGACGCATCCCATCGCGAACAGCCGTAAACTGCCAGATTGATGCCGGCGTAGCTCCGAAGCTCTTTAATTCTCCTGAAGACTGCAGAGCCACGTGCTTGTGCCCTTCTGGAGGCGCCAGCTGCTGATGGCGAATGCCTGGAGGAAGAGGCCATGAGAGTCTGGGGCAGGTTTGCGAATCAATTCCGGGCTGTGAATCCCGCGAGCCGAGCAGCCCTGAACGTGAAGGCTACGTAGATAGGCAGGGCGGTTGGCAGGGAGTCGCTGGGGTTCGTTAGAGTCTCGTGTAGGGGTGGTCGTTGCCAGACGCTGTTGTTGCTGGAATGGGTATTTCATCATCCCAATTCAGCCCAAGCCCGCATCTCTGGCCTCCACCTACAGGCTTAGGGACATACCAAGCCTCTTGTAAGGTAAGTCATGAGTGCAGTCTAGACCCTCAGCCCTAGTCCTCTAGGCCTGACAGCCACAAATCCCGGACCCCGAATATCACTCCAACACCCCAAGTTCCTTACGTTTGAAACACTCTGACTTTACGCCAGGAGTATGAGGAAGAGGAGGAGGAGTGCCTTGCTAGCAGATGTCCACTGGGGCAATGGGTTGACAAGCGGATTGACTGACTTAGAGTTTCGCATAGTTCGTTACGGTTTTGTGTTAGGTGCGCAGGTTAGCTACGAAAATGTTCGCAGGAGAATTCCTGGTTAATTAATTTAAATCTGCAGCCACGGCATTGCAGTCTTCATAGAGTTTTCAAGCTAGTTGTCATACAAAGTCATATTATACTATTATACATTTTACATATATATATATATGTATATGTATATGTATATGTATGTATATATATATATATGGTCCCCCCCCCCCCCCAACCCCACCACCCCCCCCCCTTTCTTCTTTATATCCCCCCACCTGTGGGTCTGGGGGGGGGGGGGGCACTATTATATATATATACACATACTCANAAAATTAATTTTAACATTTTTCATTTTTAAATATAAAAATATTTGTTTATTTTATTTTTAATTTATTTATATATATATATAGGGCCCCCCCCCCCCCCATGATCCACCTCCGCCCTTGTTCGATATGTATCACCCACCGATGGTGGATCATGGGGGGGGGCGAGCATATATATATATATATACACACACATCACATATTGATATACATATACGTATACATAAACACATATATTTATATATATATATGTATTTGCAAATGCGTGTGTGCATTGTCTGTTTGTCTGTCTGCACCGTCGCACGTTTGTTGTAGTGGTCGTTGTGCCGATGGTGCATGCTCACGTCCTGCGACACAGCAAAAGCTGAACTGCAGCCAAACACTTTGGATTCCTTGTGCGATCGCCAAACGGCAGCTGGCGCCTAAGGCCAGCGCTCCGGTTCTGTTGGCGAGCACAGGATGATTCAAGTCATTTCACAAGTCTTTCTGGAATGCAGATGCCCGTCACCTACACTGCTCCCAACTCGGTATCTGAGATATTCCTGATTGTTCCTGAGCCCGCATGGCCTCAAGATTTAGTTCCCTTTGCCTATCAAAAATCTCATGATATTTGCTCAAGACTCAAGTCTTTCGTCGCCTCGACTTGTGGGTTCCTGCACCCTCAAACCCGGATGGGTGAAAACGCATCACAGACAAGGTACGATCCTTTCGCTGCTTCAGGCGCAGCCGCATAGTGACTTGGGTGCCAGGCGGGGTGGCAGCTCCTCTTTGGTCGAAGGTTGTATCGTCTGCTTGTTTCTATGCTTAAAACAGTCGTTCTCTTGGTTGTTGCTGCTGTTGGTGATGCACAGCTTTTGGCTTTGTTTATCAGATTGTACCACTGCTTGTACAGTCATTTCTTGAGATTTTTTGTCCTGCTACTGCTGTCCTCACCACCACTACCATGAAACAGGGCCATGAATCAGAAGAGAAACCATGCGCGCGTTCGAAAATGCGCAGCGGAAACCAGGGCGCATCGGAAACCGGCGTGCTCGGAAACTGGAAACCTGGCCGGGATGGAGAGGGTGGGAGGGCGGGGGGGGAGGTNGGGGGGAGGTGGATTGGTCGGGGGATGGGGGTGGGGGGGCCTTGAGAACGTACTTTGCAGAAGCTTCAGCGGATAAATCTTGGAAAGCAGGCGACTCTACAAAAGTTTCACAGCAGCCGTTGAGTTATCACGGCTTCTGGTTTCCGAATGATGCGTCTGGTTTCCGAAGCAGCCGAATCACTCGGTCTGGTTTTCGAATCGGCCGTTTTGAGTTCCGAATCATCGCTGGTTTCGGAATCATGGTTGGTTTCCGATTCAGCCGTTCTGGTTACCGATTCAGTCGTTCTGGTTACCGATTGTTCCGCCGACCGACTACTGTAGGGACTGCTGCCGCTACTGCTGGTGCTGCTATCCACAAATACCAACAGTGCTGCGACTATACGACTGTGCGGCACTTTGACTACGATTACCAGCACCACTACAAAATGACAAAACTACAAACGACTGCAACTGCTGCTGCCTCTGCTTCTGCTGCTTGTGCCTACTGCCCCTGCTGTTTCCGCGAGTTGTTCTGCGTATTCTATTCCTATGCCCGGAATTGTGCGAATACACGTCTTACTGAGGCAGCCCCATACTTCTCGGAGTACCGCGCATAGACGAAAACAACGATGATTCTGCTGCTTTTAGTTGTTGGTTCTCCGGTTTGGCATCAGCCTGTTAGTGTGCATGGGTGGACACATAACTTTGAAGCCAGTGGACTCGTCGTATCACCTGCTTGTCCGAGCTTTGAATTTCAAGCATCCAAGCTAGGTCAGAATCGGTACCCTTCAGGACAAGTCCCTGCTCCCATGCAGACGGGCTTACAAGTCCGCTGAGACCCGAACCTTCAGAAACCTTTCTCGTGCAGGCTGCACAGCGCTGTGGGCGCGAATCGGGGAATCAGCAGTTGCAACTGTGAAAGGCCCTGGCTTTCAAGTATGGCCATTGCAAGCCGCAGTGTCATCCATTTAAGTCTCGCGAGTTCTACGTGCAAGGTCTTCAGCCGTTACATTGCGTTTTGGGCAAGCAGCCGAGGGCATTTTGCAAGGTGCACGCGCTTGGGCACACTGGTTTGCAGGAGAGTTTCCCTGGCAAGGCTCCGCAAAGGTCTGTGGCTGCTGAATTAGGCTTCCGGGATCTACAGAAACTACTTGACAAGAGTCTTCTCGAAAGAGCAAGCAGCAATCCTCTGCAAGGCGGCGAATCTCTGTCATGCCAGAGACCCGAAACATCGTTCTACCATGTGTTGCCTTACTCGGAAAGGCACTGGTTTGGCTGATGGACCCAAACCGATGGACCCAAACCGAACCTTCGAACCCTACCCGGCATCCGAGGCCCTAAACTTCGTTATAGAAGTTGGAGCCACCGGGCTCCTTGACCTGCGTGGTCTGGGAGTTTGCTGTAGATCGAGTTCCAACTCCGCGACACCACACTAGACCGTGAACCCAAAATGGAATCTTGCGGGCTCTTGCTGGCACCCCTCCTGCCAGCCTTTGGAGTTATGCTGTCTCTGGACAAAAGCGTCAATTGAGTCAAGCTGCCGTGAGTGGGGCCAGGATTGCAGGGGTCTTTCCTAAGAAGGCCGCGCTCGCATTTTCACATCTCGCTCTAGCTAGCAGCGCATGTTTCTTCTTATCTTCGCCTACATCTCGAAATATTAATCACAATGTTTGTGGTTGTGCCATAATTCTGCGTTTGACTTCTATCGCAACCTATTTGTTGATATACCCCTGCTCAACAGCAGTGGCAGTAGCAGCAGCAGCGGCAGCAGTAATAAACTGCAAGTCTACAGTAGCAGCGGCAGCAATAGGAGGAGCTGCATCATGTTGTGGTACTTGTCGACATCTGAGGGTTAAACATGCACAAGCTCACATCTTATTGACCGTAGAGGCCTGAAGTTTGAAGACAGAAAGACCTCTCAGCACCGGGATTCAGTTAACTAAGGGTTCAGGTGCTTCATGCTGCAGGGCGGTGGGGGGGGGGGCAAGATACGCCCTGAAGCCTGAACCCTCAGCTATGTGATGGACCCCGAAATCCTTCAATGTCTCAACCTGGGCTTGAAACAGAACTGAAATTCAACTTCAGGTAACTTATCGCTGGACCCAAGCGTCGTTAAGCCCGAGCTCTAAACTCCAAAACACAAAGTTTTTGGCACATGCTGCCACTGATGGGCACTTGCTTGCCACCTGTGGATCTGAGCTAACTTGCATTGAGGGTTTCTGGTAAGAGATTATAGGACCTATAGGATCCTAAGTGTAAGGTGCATGATGCGGGCGGTTTGTGTTCAGAGCGATTCATGACTTCACGTGAAAAAGCCCCAGAACCCCAAGCTCAAAATGACCTCCGCACCGCGAGCAAATCCTGACTTCCTTCAAAAGGGAATTTCCGAAAATTAGGGGTACCTTAATTTTGGGGTTCTAAAAATAAGGATCCTACTATTTAGGGTACTATATTAGGGTCCCCTATTTTCGGAAACTCCCAAAACATGAGATTCTGGGGTTCAGGGAAAGCCTGAAACTCCACAAACCTTATCGGAACTGCACATGAGCAGACTGAACGCACACACACACACACCAAGGCACAAACCTCAAGCCAGTGCCAAACCAGTAATTAAGCCCCCAACTGCAATAATGACCCATGATAATCAGTCGAATCTTAAGTCCTTTGCGCGGTTACTTCCCACATTGCGTCTGAAACCCAAAGTCTGCGCACCCCACGTCGATGGCCTCTGTGCCATGCACTGCGCCCTTGCAGCGGCCGTGGCCGCGCTGGAAGTCTCGGACCCTCGGCAGAATGGTCATGGCGGTTCAGGGTCGGATTGGTCTTGTCCGGGACATCGCAATTTGCTCGAGGCCGGTGAGCCCGAAGTCAACCCGCGCCACAAGTTTATCAATGCAAAATCTGGCCCACCTCCCAGTTTCCAAGGCACTTAAACCGTTCAACAGAACCACTGCCTTACAAGCAGCCCTGACTATCCAAAACCAGGATGTCCTCCGAGCCTCAACTGTAAAGCCTAGACTGGAGGTGGTGCTGGCAACGACAACACCTTTGGACTTCACCTTCGCGTCGTCGGGGCGATGGCGCGTGGCCAACGCAGCTGAGGCACAAGGAGTTAAATTTTGTTTGGTGGGGCTTGTGGGGCATAGCAGTGTTATTAAAGTTTCAGGAGGCCTTCGTTGCTTCTGGAGCAGGGTTGGCTGTGCTGAGCCCTCCCGGAAGTACGTTTTCGGCTTCGAGGTATCCGAAGCAGTTTCATTGGGCATTGGGCCTGGTGATTTCGGTGCAAGGGGCAAGATTCAATGCCTTGAAGTGGGACCCTCTATGTTGTTAAGGGTCCTAGGCTGCCTGTTTGCAGCCTGATGCGGAGCCTTCCGGCTGCAGTTCTTGGCTGGGATTCGAGCTGGGCTCCGGCCTTCGAGAGTAAACCCTGCACCGCATCAAAGCGCGTTCCTCTCAAAGCTTGTCCCAGTTGCAATCGCAAGCACATAGCCCTGACAACGACCTACTAGTGCCAAACTCCCAGATCATCTACGGCTGGGTGGTTGCCGAACTCCAACTCTTCGCCGACCCGGAGCCCTGGCAGGTTGCTCTTTCGGGAGTTTGCAGAGTCCTCGAAGCAAGGTTTCTGTCATTTGGAACCTACCAGAAACCCTTTTGCATTTCAACATCCGATAAGTCAATCGATGCGGAACGTGGGCCCGCAATTACACGCTTGCTTCTGGGATCTTCCGCTCTCTTTCGAAGGTTGCATAGGTTGCTATCCCAGGCCGGTAGTGCTCAATGTGGGCCCCTACTTTCCGATTCCTGACAGCGGATCAATGTGGCGGCCATGGCTTGGTGTAGAGAGGTAGGAGATGCTAAGCTTGGATTCACTGTGGATCCACAGTCGAGGGATTGAGGCTGAGGTCGGAGTCAGGGCTGGCGAACCGGGAGGGAGGCGAATCGCCTGGGTCGGTTTCCTGGTAAGAAGTTTTCTCCAAGCCCTATAAGCCCGAAGCTTTTCATGGCGCAGTCCCCAAACCAAGTCGGTCGAGGAATGCTCGGAGATGCTGACGCCTTCCACACTGCGAGCGCCGCGAAGCCTGGAGTTTTGAATTTTTTTGCCGTCCGGTGCTGTTTGCAGTTTACTTTTGGTGCTTAAATAATTACCAATACTATTTTGGGGGTTCCTTATTATACTGATAGTATAATGGGCCCCAAAACCCTCTTCCAATTATTAAGGCCCCTACATTACAGTTTACGAGCTCGGGCCATGGCTTCGTTGTCCTTTTGGCTTCCAGCCACCGGTCACTGGCAGCGCATCCACAGTTGCAGTAGGTCCGAAGTTATGATCAAAAGTCATGTGCAGTCTACACACTTTCAACTGACGAATCGACCTGCATTCAGTTTCGGAGACCATGGATACTACCACTACATAAGGATGCTTCTTTTGGTTGTCATCACCATCATCATCGTCGTCACCATCACCCGCGGCGAGTGCACAGCTACGCATCATTGACACGAACGTCCGTTTTCAGTACCCTCGGGATCAGCACCACCAGCATCTTCACTAAGCTACAAGTAGGAGTTTTACCAGCTGCACACAAGGTTTCTGTAGACTGGCGAGGTCCCGTGGTCACTTTAGTCTTTCTGAAGGTTCGTGCGAGCCCAGATGTACCTCACGCACGAACTCCGAACCTAGGCTGGAACACTCTGGGGGGCCTTGCATGGCTTTGCTCAGTGCAGCCTGAGGTCCGGCAGCACCTCGGCCCTGCCGCCGGCTCGTGCAGTGGACGGTCTCACGTTTACGGAGTGGCGGGTCCGGGGCCTCGAAGTGAAGTGTGCTTGCGCTGCTTGCCCAGAGTCCAGTCGGGAGATTGACAGTCGTGAAAGATGGAGTAGACGGAGGAAGGGCTGATGCTAATTGACTGTCGACAGTATGGGAGCATCGAATATTGTATACTCTTCAAAAACTACGCTCTTGCCCGAGGCGCCGTGCCATCTTTGTGGCGTTGGCGAGGTGCACACACGTCAGTGTCCAAACCCGTCAGTGTCGGATGGGCCAGAATAGATCCAATTAATTGGAGTTCGCAAGCCATCGGCCAGAAAAAATGTCTCTACCTGCGACAAAGTCTTGTCATGGTCACTCAACACATGGTAGCTTGAACCATTCAATGCACAATCCGAAACTTCGAACCTTGTATTTCAATCCTTGAGCTTTAGCAACAGCTTTGACTTAGGTTGTCGGCGTTGCTGAGCCCAACTGCAAGCCGCAAGCCGTCATACACGGTGAAGCTCTCTACTATTGGGTTAGAAACCTCGGCTTGTTTCCTGAACGTTGGAGTCGAAAAGAACCAGGCAGCTTCGTTTACCACTCAGAGCCGAAGGTTGGGATAGTGGTTGTCGTTTGGAAAGCTCTGCTCAGTCCGTAGTGCTGGTCTTAGCGTGGTGATGATGGTGGCGGTAGTGGCGGTGGGGGTGGCGGCGGTGGTGGTGGCGGGGTGGGGGTGGTGTGGTAAAGGGGAGAGTCGGTGGTAGTGGTGGTGGTGGTATGGTGGTGGTGGTGAGGGTGGTTGGCTGGCTGGATGGCTGGATGGCTGGGGTGGGGTGGGTGGCTGAGAGATGCTGAGAGGGTGGGTAGGCGGCCGTTTTGCTGCTTTCAGGCTTGCTCTATCCGTTTTGCACATTTGGTCTGGTTGGGTTGTGGAACTTTTGGCGTTGGGACCGTAGGGGGCTTTCGGAGCTACAGGGTAGGAAAACCCTGACACTCTCACGGGCTGAACGTCAAAAGCATCTTCGGAGAGGCATGGCTGGAGATGGAATTCAATGCTGCCGTTTGCAGCTCAGGAGCCTTAGGGTTTGACCAATATTTGAGGTGAGGCGGATTCAGCAGTGGGTTTGAAGCTGCGGTGCCCAGGCCCCTAAGTTCAGACAATGTCAGGTCCTCACATCATTAGATTCGTTAGATGACAGCAGCAAGCAGCAGGCAGTGGCTCTCAGAAGGTCAGTAAGGCCACCCGAAGCCCTAAAATCTACGCCTGAGCTCGGAACCGTTGTAGCGACATGGGTTGTCAGATGTTGCCAGCAGGTTTACCGGTAGAACGACATGAGCACCATGGCCCAACAGCCTTCAAACGCTAGCTCGGTCGGACTTCTGAGGTGGAAGTGATGTGCTTTCGGCTTTTTCAGTGGGGCGAACGCGTGGCTCGACATAGCTTTGGAGGTTCTGGGCCAGCCTGGGTTTGAAGGGACTGTTTGTCCGTGTGTGTCTGTATTACTGCTGTTACTGCGCCTGCATGCGTGTGTGTGTGTGTGTGCGCGCGTGTGCGTGCACGTGCGTGCGGCGGCACTTCGTTTCATTTGAGCTCGCGTACTTGGTCCTTTGTTGAGTCCTCTCTCTCTCTGCATGAGGTGTGGGGGGGGGGGGGGCTTTGTTATCCCCAGGCCCTGGGGGGTTTTAACGGGCCCGAACCGAAAAAACGGGGGCCGCCCCTCCAACCCCCGGAGACCCGCCCAAAGAAAAAATCACTTTACNGTTGTGGGTGGGGGTGTGGTGGGCGGCCCTTGCGGGGGGGGGCTTCTTTTTTAGTTGAGGCTCTGTGTTTTGTCCTTTTTTGGGGCCTCCCTCTCTCTGGCGTGGGGGGGGGGGGGGGGGGGGCATTTGCTACTGCCAGGCTCTGTGAGTTTTCAACGAGCCTGATCGCAAAACACTGAGCCGTACCATCCAAGCCTCGGACACAGCCGAAAGGCAGAAGTCATATTGACCTCGACCCTCCACCTCCAAGTAGGCCCGGCGCTTGAACGAAGAAGATGTGGGATTTCTATGTACGGCTGCGGGCAACCACACAGCACCTCCCGAAAGGCCGGAAACCAAGACCACCATGACCCAGTCCCAATGTTGCTCCGGAAGCCAAGGACTATGCCGCCCAATCTCTTTGGCTGCAGCGGTTCGATCCTAGCGCTGCAGCCGTGTCGTCGGCATGTTCCGTTCGGGGTCCCAAGCAACCAAGTCCAAGTCCTTCAACTCGGCTGCAAACTGCGTAAGAAGGCACTTGTCGCAAGCACAAAAACACACAAACACAGTGTGTATAATATATATATATACATATTATGTATATATATATATACACACACGCACACACTGAAGACCCATGGCGGAGTGCACCGGAATCCTTTTACATGCGTAAGCCTCTGCGATGTGGGATTCCGCCAGGCGGAACATTAAACCCGAAAGCCACAGTCGCTAGAAGAATGCCTGCGGGCCTTACATGGAAAGAAAGCCTGGGGATGTCTGGGCAATCGTCATCAACAGCGGCAAGCATGTAGCAGCAACTGCAAGGGGGGATAGGACTACTGCTATTAACTGAAGGCTGTATCCTGCTGTTACCAGCAGACACACATTCGTGGCAGCCAGGGTGGAGACTGGATTGACGTTCTGCGTGGAGACAACCTTCTAGGTGGACAGTGGGAGCAGGTGCAACCCTCAGCTGTGCGTCTGCATGAACAGCCTCGAAAGTTGTTTGAAGGGGTAGGGGACATGGTTGCTGTACAGCCGGCTCTCTGACGCAATGCCCGAATGATTCTTGGGATGTGGAGAACCGCTATTTACAATGTTATTTACAAGGCGTATACTGCTGGTCAATTTGTCTATTCTGTAACGGCAGCCAGCACTCGAGCCACCTGAATAAGGCAACCACCATCAACTGTTCCCTGAACCTGGCTTCGTGATGCAAGGTATTAGGCCCTAATTATTAGGCATGTTATTCGAGTGGGTGTCGTCAGGATGGTTTGTGGCATCGTTGGAATACCTGCCCAATTGCTGGGAGATCGCATTTGTTTCCTCGCATTGTTAAGAGACAGAAACGTTCCTCGCCTGCAAACTCGAAAGTGCATTTTCCAAAACTTTGCGAGCCCGACCAGAGAGAGAGAGAGAGAGAGAGAGACAGTAGCCATTTTGGCTCAAGTACTGCACCTTTGCTTGGGGGCTTGTGCTGCTCCCTTGCATCGGGGGGGAGTTGGGAGGTTAACCTGGACTGTGCCTCCAGGGGAGTCTTCCCAGTTGCCCCAGCGGTGCTTGAGTCTTTACGCCCGCTGCCACATTGCTTAAGAGGCCCCTTTGAAAGCATTGCCTCCCTGGAACCTGACCGCGGCCCTCTTTCGGGAGGTGGCCCGCCAGTAGGGGGAAAGGGCATACTACTAGCCTGTGGTCCCCTTGGTGATCTTTCGGGGACAACCTGAACCACGTCTACTTCGATGGCGAGCTCTTCAAGAGACCCCAGCGAGAAGGGGAATGACGGGCAGAGGGGGAAGCGCAGTCCCAGGCTTCCAACTGCCAAACCTGCAAAGGTCAACACCACCTGGGAAGACCAATGCCAACTTGCAGAAGTCTTGAAAGAGATGGGGGTGACCTGAAAGGCCTGTTTACAGGGGCCGTATTGCCACAAACCCCACGAAAGCGGACCTTGCTGCTACAAGTACATGATCTCCGCTGGCACCATCACCAGCACGGGGAGAACGTGCGACCTATGTCGTGGGGGAACAGCAGCCACAACGCTGATGGCGGCCCAAAGGCCAGACGAGGAGCAGCTTGCGAGAAGTGGGGGAGCCAGACCGTTGGCCGAATATGTCCGCTTTGAGACAGAGAAAGGCTAGCGCTGCTGTACGAACCGGGGCCACTGGACAGGTGGATTGGCAAACAGATCCGCCAGAACTGGCGCTCCGGCAAGTTCACCGACTTGGAGACGGGGGAGAACTTGAACGCGGAGGACACCAACGACTACAAGCGTTATATACACCGCCATAACGAAAGGCGCGCCACAGGCAGAAAGGCCGACAAGCTGGTCGAACTGGTGGGGAAAATCAATCCCCGCATAGAGGGGGAGCTTCGAATCTATGTGGGGAGATTTCCATGGAAGGTCGCCCCGCTCCTGGCTGAGGCGAGAAAGATGTTCTGCAAAACAACGGGGGGCACCCGCAGTGGGGAGCAGCGCAAGAAGACCGTGACCGAGGAGACCAGCTCAGCGGCAAAGAGTCACAAAAAGAACAAGGACAAGAAAGACAAAAAGAAGAAGCAGCACAAGAAGAACAAAACGAAGGACAAGAAGAACAAAACACGTGAAGATGGTGCACCTACAGGCAAGACAGCGACTACAGATGACCACATGGGGGACCCTTGCACGACCTGGCGGACGAACTGGACTGAGGGGATAATGACAGTTTCGCGGAAGCCCCTGGAGGAGAGAACCAGGGGAATGGAAGGGACGACGCAAAAACCCCAAAGACACCTGTGGATGTCGACCGTGGCGAGGGGGAGCAAGAAGCAAGCTCTTCCAGCTTGGGGGCGCAGCGACCAAGAACACCGAGCCGCAGCCCCCGCAGAGCGACACTGCGTCCTAGCTCCAGATGGATGGCAATACAAAGAGTACAGCCACATATGAGGGCCAGCCGAGAAAGCAAACGAAGAGCACAGTGAAACCGAGCATGTGTAAAAAGTTTTGACGGGGGAGGTAAGTGGGGACCTGTTTTCAGGTTGCAGGTGTTGCTTCGGATTCAAGTGACGCTTTTGGTTGAGGTACCAACACCCCACACCTCAAACCCCAAGATGTGTCCTAATGCCGGGGGACTTGCATGCTAGAGTCCAGAGTTCCGCGGTGAATCCTCGTACCGGGGGATTTGCTCTTTTGTACTTCACTTGTTTCAACTGCCGTCGCTACTCGACGTGCCTATCGTCGGCTTCTCGCCACAACCTCCGTCGCTCGGCGACGATGTCTGCTCCGCTTCTATCCGCTCATTCGATGCCACCACCCACCCTTACACTTGGGGGGAAATTCGACCGGCGCTTTTTCCGTTTTCTCAAACGACGCGGCGACACCTACTGTAAGTTGTTTGGGCTGTTGTGCTTTTTATGGCCGCTAACCCAACTAAGCCTTTCCGATGGCCCACTGCATAGGGGGCAAATCACAGTGTTTTCACAAAGCAAGCCCCAGGGAAAGAAGTTGGTCGTAGACGACTGGTAGCCATAGGGGCCCGGAGATGAGGCCGGGATGCGGGGGGTCCCTAGTGTTAAGGGCTGGGGCTTGCTACACGAAAACACAGCGCCCACTTTGTAGTTCTTTGCCGCGGTCAGTAGACACCCCAGAGCCGTCCGCTGAAAGCCTGAGGGTCGGGCCAACCGACCCCTATGCCCGGCAGAAAGAAAGAGAGACAGAGAGTTGAAGGTGCACAGATGAATCGTTTTTGTGAAGGTGCACTTCACTCGCTGCGCCACTCTCTCCGGACCTGCGTCTGGGACCGTCAGGCCAGGTGTGTGAGTTCATACAAACAGTACACAACAGCACAGAAGGAGGAGACTGATTGACAGAATCTGGAAAGGAAGATGAAGATGGCGACGATGTTTTCGGGCCCGACGCAGGGTCAAACCACAACATTCGCACAGTCAAAGTAGTGCAATATGAGTAGAAAGAGAAGAAGCTCCTTGGCTGAAACCACCGAGCCAGGATTCCGGGATCTTTCCAGCAGAGGCGTTGCCTCCAGAATCGTTACGATAGGGGTTGCCCTGCTGCCAACCGGAGAGTGTCACGCCACAGCAGGACGACCAACAAAGGCATCTACCCCAGTGAGGCGACCTTCACCTGCAAAGGCAGCTGCCAAGCAGAGTAAGCCCCGTATCTTGTGCTTCGGGGTATGATCCGATAGTTTCGAAAGGTGGGATACGGGATGGAGTGGTAGAAGCCCACGAGATCTGATTAGTGACTACGGGAACCCTGGTGGCATGTACGGATGATTGCCAGCTTCCGTCTGGAGAGGGTTGAACAGTTCAACCAGCGAACAGGACAGCAACTTTGCAAGCGTTTACTAGTGTTTGAAGACTCGTCTGCTTCCTGTAGGGATTCGGCCGATGACTGGCAGCGATCGGTCCGTTTGTACACCTGCCGCCGGCTGAGTGATGGGCTTGAGTATTTTGAGACTTGTAGTCCTATCGCTGCGTGCAGTAACTTTTTTCGATTCTAGCAATCACTGGCAGAAACGAGGACGGGTCTTGGTCCATGGAGCCCCCTGTGTGCTGGGAAGCCATTCACTTCATTGCCGCAGCCGTCTTCGTCGCATGGCGTAAATTCAATTCTGAATTGTTGCTTCAACTTTCGCATGATGTGAAAGCTCAAGCTTCCTACCAGCAAGTGGGCTACTGGTGATGTTTTGAACGCCATGCACCACTCTTCAGACGGTATAGCGACTAGTCTGCTTGTCGGCGTCAGGAAGGAAACAGACCGGAAGTCCCAGAACACAACATCCCATGCCGAGCTACATGTTGGCAGGTAATTGGGATGGATGTCTCCGCCTTCCTCCTCTACTACAGGTGCCTCAGAGAGCAGAGACTTGGAAGAGAGGACGTTTGACAGGATCCACCTGCCGAAGGTTTTGTAATCGCAGGTGTAGTCGGAAGGCAGTATACAGCGTGGAGCAAGGGTAGACGGAAAGGTTCTTTTGTAGGTTCTAGGGGTCTTCGGCCCGAACTCAATTCGGCTCTACCCCCTCCCAGTGATCACCTCTACCTACGATGTATTTCGAGGCTCCATCCGGTGCTGATTGAGCCCGAAATCAGGTGTGTGATGGTGCGGAAGCCGGCGCCCCTGCGGACGGACTCGCTGATTCCTCAGGCCACGCTTGGCAAATTCGCTTGTTTTTCTTACAGTCGCTTCCTGCCCTCGGAGAGATTCGACCCCAAGCTTCAATGAGCATTTCAGGAGCTTCTGAGCTTTGTTGGTTGGGCGTTCAGGTGTGGCGGTAGCAATCGTAACCGAGCTTTAGGACGACTGAGGGAGGGTCTCGCATGGCATCTCGGTGGGAAAAAGCAGTCGTGAGCACGAGGACAGGGGTCAAGATCAGTTCGGTGGAACTGGGGATGACAAGGCTGACATTCGATACGACGACGACCACGACAACCACCGCGACCACTACCACGACCGCGACGAATACGACGGCGAGCAGCACCACTACCGCCGCCATCACCACTACCGCCTCCGCCGCCGCCACCACCACCACCATCACCACGAGCGCCACCACTATCCCAGCTTCATTGAGATTACAGCAACCGCTTTTGAGACAGGACTACTTGGGCAATTGGAACAGCGATTTGGTGGGCATCTTGTCGCAAATCCCGCTGCTGACTCCGGCATTTCATGAAGTTCAACTCAATTTGTTGCAGGTCGAGGGAAAAGTACGTACGTGTTGTCGTCGTCCGGCCGATGAAAGACAGGCACCTAGGAGCAAGTCGGAGTAAGCACAGCAGCCACATCCTAGTTGGGACTCTGCCGGCCCTTCTTTGAAAGCGTGGCATGCTGTCGAGCAGCGCAAGATTTCTGGACCTTTTCGAGCCAAACTGCGGACAGTCTTGAAGATCCAGAAATTAACAGTGCCTGTCCTGAAGCCTTGGGAAGTCCGCCAGAAAGACCATGCGAACCTGAGGTGGCTGCTCCGCCGACATCTCCTACGGAATGACCTTTCCGCAGCTCCGGTGCAATTACATGCTGAGCGGACATTTCATGCCTGTAGAACCCTCTGAAATTCCAAAGTTAAGCAGACACCGTGCGATTCATAGCTCTCAAGACATGTTGGCGGAGGGATTTCCGAGCTTATCCCAAAAAGCTGGGTGTCAACTTTCTCGCAACAGCCACCGTGGATCAACCTTCACACAGCCAAAAGAGCGAGGCTTTGTAAACACACTGCAAATGGCCTCACAACTATAGCTCGTACTTGTATCAATCTCCTATCATGACTTAGGTGTCGCAATTCGTTCAGATTTGAAACGATGCCGAAACCAGCACATACCAGCACACTCAAGCCGTCGACACGAAGCCGCAAGATCCTAACACCAAAAGCTCCGAGCCATTCCGACAGCCCTGGGGCCGGTTGGCAGAAGGAGGCATAAGCCAACAACGACCTTATTAATAAGTGGTCTTGCAGTTACGAATTGTTAGTCCTGGAACTCCTGGTCAATCGAACCGTTCGAACGGGACAAGCAAGGATTAGGACCTGAACGGAGCGAAACCATTAAGAGCGGCAAACCCCCTGACAGAGAACTAGCCAGAGCGTTTGGCAAGGAGCAGCAAACCTTCTCGACAGGATTTAGCGACAGCCATCGAGAAGGAGCAGCAGACCGCTCGACATGGACTAAGGCGTTTGGGAAGCAGCAGACAACCGGCAGCAAGGGGCTAAAACAGATGAGGAAGAGCACGGACGACTCTCGCAGGGGTTTCGTAGCCTTTGGGCACGAGCCGCAGCCTTTTCGAAAGTGACTCGAGAATTTTCAAAAACGAGCAGAGAACTGCTGGAATGAGACCGACAGAGCGGCCAGCCGCCGGAAGGATTGAGCATTTGAGAAACGGTGCAAGCTGTTGAACGGGGTTTAGGGTTTAGCGTTGCAAGCTCAGTTTTGCTAAGCTTGTTTGTGAGAAAGAGCAGCAATCCGCTCCAAACGGATCGGGGCATGGGGAACTTGGGGGCAGATCGCTCAAGAGGCACGGGAGGGTTTGACGAATAGCAGCAACTTCGAAACAGAGTGACTAGAGCATGTTGACGAAGAGTAGGCAACTGCTCGAAGTGAATTGGAGCCATTGAGAAGAAAGAGGGAATTGAGCATGTGGGAAAGAGATGGCAACAAATGGGAGGGCACTTGAGAAAAATCGAAAGGGAAGAATGCACTTCAGAATGAACGAACTAACCGCTCGAAGGAGACTGCGGCATTTCAGGAAGAGCAAGGAATCACAAACCAGCAAACTTCCTTAAAGCGATTGGAGCATGTTGAGAAAGAGGAGCAGGCCGCTGCAAAACCTCGCGACAGCGGGTAAAGCGGGAAAGAGAGGAGCCGCCCCGAAGGGACTAGTCAAGTGCGTTTGAGAAACGGCAGCAAACCGCACCAAAGGGACCGCTTGACAAAGAGGAGCGCGCCCTTTGAAAGGGACTCAGTCGCTCGAGCATTTTGTGAAGGAGCAGCAAGCCGCTCGCAAGGAATTAGGGAGCAGTGGAGAACGAGCAGAAAACCACCCCGAAAGGTACAAGAGCATTGGATTTGAACGCAGCAGCAAACCGATCTCTGAGGAAAAGCAGGAGGCAGTCGAAAAGGTTTGTGGCCCAGAGCTTATGGGCCAAAGAAGCCAACCGCTCGAAATGTCTAGAGCAGTTCAGGCAGAGGAGCAATCTGCTCGAAATGGGTTGGGGCAGGTGAGAAAAGCAAGGAAGGGGCTCGAACCGGACTAAAAACTTTGAGACAAGGCAGCAAGCTGGACGAAATGGTTTAAGGCAAATGGGAAAGCGGAACAAACCACTCGAAAAAGACAACAGTTCTTTTAGGAGATGAAAAACCGATCCGAAGGGATTAGAGCACCGAACAGTTTCAATTTCACTGAAACCGATCCGGGGCATCGTCAATCAAAGCAAACATGCACAAATGCACCATGCTCCAGTGGGTCGCTTGCCAGATGCCTTTGCATTTAGAGGCTTTGCCCCTGTCGGGTGGCAGCTACCTGGCAACAGGCCGGGCTGATTCCTTTCCAGTGACCCGGCGAACAAGTTATGGTAAGTCAGTTATGGTGCTAGACAAGTTGCCGTGTACACAGAGAGTGAGGAGGGCGCTTGCGATTGCAGTTTGAGGTGTCTCATCGGGTGTACTATACAAGTTGCGGCATAGCTGCCGTTTCGTAGCACATGACCGTTTGGAGCTTCTCTTTTCCTGTCCCTTCGCACATTGACATGAACTCTTGGAGGTAACCCCGCCCGGGAGCAACTCCAAGGGCCACCTTGAAGTCTCTTTCCTTTCAGAGGGCTCCCTTGGCTTCAGAACCCCAGGTATGGAGTCCTGCTCCCACACTTTTGCTGCTGCTGCATGCCGTGCATTGGAACGTACTTCCGCAGCATCTTGCGACAGCGATTCGCGATCAGGAGCCTCTGCAGCAGTTGGAGCTGCCAGCTTTCTTTAATTGTATGGCAACCTGATTCAACCCCCAAATACGAGGATGGTTCAAAACTGAGGACACTCAAACTATACATTCCAAAATCCCAAAACCCGGAGAGGTCGCTGCCAGTCGATAGCTACAGGTCGCTTGCATGGGGATACCTTAAGATGAGAAATGCCAACATGACAAATCGTGGCACGTTTCGGGCAGGGGTGGTCTGAAGGCTAAGCCCATCATATTTCCCTTCAGCTTAGGAGGAGGGAGAGGGAGGGAGAGAGAGAGAGAGAGTCCTACACTGCAATATGCGCTTCAAGTCGACTCCTCTAGCGAAGCAAGCTTTGTTTTGAGATTTCACGACTTGAAGGAAGGGCCTTTGCCCAAAGTCTCGCTTCGAGCCCTGAGTCTTCCGGGATTCCGCCGTGTATCCCAAGCCCAGTATTTAGCCTCAAACTTTCAGTTTCAGGCATGCCGCTCCCTGAACCGAGAACGACGGACCCTTAGACCGAACTGCTCATGACACTGCAAAGCCCAAGTTCGAAGGAGATCCAGCACCACGCTGGACTGCGTGGCTTGGCCCTCTGGCTGCATCTGAATGCTCATCAAAAATTCGGGCTTGGAGAATGGAGACCATCGCCTCGTTTCTGGAAACGTTTAATCAGAAATTCGTCCGTTTGAGTACGTGGAAGTGGTTCTCGCAGCCTAGGACGGCGCTGAGTTGCTGTGCCATGGTGCATCTCGACACTTACGGGGCAGCTCTTGGCCCCAATCAAGACACCCTGAGCAGAAGACCAAAGTAGTGATCGAAGCGCGGTCTCCTTGAGGGCTTGCAGCCTGGGCCTCTGAGATGGGATTGCAGAGCTGACATCCCTGTGAGTTCTGTAGCTTGTAACTTGTAGATTGTAGCCCACAGAGCTTTCAGAGTCGTTCAAGGAAGGCTTTCAGCCTGAGGGTTGCGAGGATGTCACTTGGGTCGCCGTGTTAGGAGCCTGTGTAACGGTTGATGCTTGTTCCAAGGCAAGAAGCCAAGATGGTGGACGCCATGTGTGTGCCTGGCTTAAAAGATCGTTGTAAATGACAAGAGAAAGGCTCCAAGTTGAGAAGGTGCGAACCGAAGTAAGCACCTGTGCACCATGCCGGCATGTCACAGGTCTTTTTAGCTGCTGATGCATGGTATGTGTGTATATATCTGTGTATAAGTATGAACAAGTATGTGTATCTCATACATATATACATATATCATACACATATAAGTGTATATATATATGCCACGCGCCACAGTACTCGACACTGCGATCCAAAGCCCAGAGCCTTGTGCCGTGCCCTGCAACCTATGCTCTCAGTTGCAAACCCTCCTACTACTGTACCGGCAAGGCCTTTGGGTCCTCTCTTTCAAAACCTCGCAGGCTTACGTAGTGTCTGAGTCTGGGGTTCCAGGGTTTTAGGACTGAGCCCGGGCTTCCCAGGTGGTGGCACACGAAGAGGCTCGGGCCAAGGACGCCGCGGTCGGTTTATATCTGAGAACGCTCGGTAGGCCTCAGCCAAATTGGGTTTCGGATTTTCAGAGTTCGGGGTTTGCTCAAGGCAGAAGGCAGCAGTTGTCAAGTTCAGGGAACTCATGGTGTAGGTAGTGTAGGTGTCAAGCTTGAAGCCCAGCTCAGCTTTGCAGCATGGCTTTCTGTTTGTTGTGCTGCGGTGTGTGTGTGTGTGTGCACTTCTCTAGTTCATGAGATAAGGGGTTCACAACCCAACTGTTGCCGCCTTGACAGGTCAGTCAGTTCCGTGTCCATGTGTCAATTTTCTCTGCAGGGGATGCTGTCGGAGTCACCACTCAACGAAGACGCTCCTTCAGCATGGTGATATGGAATCAGGACGCTGATTCCACGTACCTGCATGGCAGCCCCCTGTGGTGCCGAGATTAGAATCAGGACNGTCACCACTCAACGAAGACGCTCCTTCAGCATGGTGATATGGAATCAGGACGCTGATTCCACGTACCTGCATGGCAGCCCCCTGTGGTGCCGAGATTAGAATCAGGACAGGCCCCCTGAGGTGTCCAGATTAGAACAAACACATTTGCCAGTCTTGCATACCTGCATGGTTGCAGCAATCTGTTTCTTGCACGTTGGCTCCATGTACACGACCCACATGACATCACATTGCAATGCGCCCGAGCAGCCATTGTAGTTATGTCCCTTGTGGGCATCCATCCGTGAGTGCAGACAACACTTCCAAGTATGTGTGCGTGCGTGTGTGTGTGTGTGGGGGGTGCGGTTATCTTCAGAGCACGAATGTGCTGCGGGTAGTGGTGGCGTGTGCTGCAAGTTTTTTTGGAGAGGTCGAGGCGATCGGTATGTTGACATACTGATCCATGTCGAGGTCAAGTAGGCCAGGCTAGCACAAGGCCTACCTGCAAATAGCGATCACACAGCATCCAGCAGTGCTCAGAGGGGTCTGCCTTGTAACGCTTCCCTACTTGTACCAGCCTAAATGCTGAGGTTTGATAAGCTCTGGAAGAAGTGTGAGTAGCGCCTGTGTATGGCCATGACGTGTGGCTGCTGCCCGCCCTCCAAATTTCAGGCAATGTGGGCATTTCTGAATAAAGTACCCCTCAATAACCCCGTGATCCAGGAGGCCGCAGATCAGAGGAAGGCGCTTGGAGGGCTTTGGGCTTCGTGGCTTCGGAGTTTGAGGTTTCGATGGCCGGATGCCTTAAAGTCAAGTCACTTGACACAAAAGACCGTGGCAACAGCAACGACAATAGCAAACTAAGCAAGGACTACGAGAGCGAGAAAGAGGGAAGCTCCGAAGCAGAGCAAATCGGTTGGGAGAGGTTGAGAAACAGGCACAAGCAGTCCGAGAATGAGTGTGGACGTCGGCAAGATGGAGCATGTTGTGTTTGTCAACTTGTCATGTGTTTTGCCAACATTCTGCTCTTATGTCTCAACTCTTGCGGCAGCCTTCTAATGGCTTTCTTCCGTCACGACAGCTTCTTCAGCTCGCTTCGAAACGTCTGCTCCTGTTCAAACCTCTGGTCCGCTGCGAAGCATCCCCTGTGAAGGATGCACTCGTCTCCAGCTAGCTCTCTCCCTCTCTCTCTCGCTCTTTCCTCAGCCATTGTTGACCAGCTTGTTCCTTACTCACAACTGCTAGGTCCCTGGTGAATGTTTGCCATTGTGTCAACAATTTGTGTACTTATCTCTTCCGAACGGTTTTCTCCTCTCCTTCAATCGAAACGTGAGTGTGTGCTCTCTCGCTCTCTCTCTCCCTCTCTCTGTCTCAAAGTGTCTCTCTGACAGGCATCGGCCTGCGCTCTCCGCTTTCCCCGTTGTGTTGGGTTGGGCCTTTCAAGCGGCTTGCTGCATGGTTCCGACTCTTCTTATCCGTCTCGAATCTTCGGCCTGAGTGTCCAAATCTCTCCCATCTTTTCCGTAGCGATTCGAACCCTTCCTCAATTAATTCGGTTAGGCTACTGTTAGATAATCAATGAGTTGATAGAAGCAAAACAGCACTCGATCGGTATTCTAGAAGTCGCGGAAGAAGGTGCAAGGATGGAATTGCAGACGTTCGGGCAGTTGAAACAGAGGGGGGAGCCAACCCGATTCGAGAACGCAGCAGACAAGAGCGAAGCATGTAAACAGAATTGGGTAACGCCGAGTAGATGTACGACAAGGGTCGACGAAGCTGATTTACAAAGCGTGAGGTCGCAGTATAGTAAGAGTAGGAGGAGGACCCGTCTCAGGAGTGTGTCTGGAAGCCTTGCTCGCCGTAGGAAGATCGATGAAGCACTGTGGCAACAGTCACAGCAATGATTGGGATACTCGCAAGCATAACCGTTAGCATCGACACCGATATCAACATTCAATTCAGTCTCTAAGCGCCAACGTCACGACACATGGTTCATCTTAAGCCAGAAATCAACGGGGCAACCAACCAACCATGATCATCATCAGCGGCCGGCCTGGCAGCCCTAAGCTCCTTATGCTCTCAGCCCTAAACTAGTCCAAAACCTTGGCCCCAAATGCGGACACCCAAAAAGCCTCGCACCCCAAGCGCTAAGCCCTCGAACAGTGAGCACCACGCGTTCCAGGCCTCGGCAGAAGAACTGCGCAGGGGCAAGGCTTGCTCAAAGCTTGGAAGTGGGTTCAAATCCTGAGCCGAGAGCATGTACAGGAGCACCTAATTCTTCGCAGCCTCATGTTCACACGCTGTGTCGCACCGCAATAGGAGTATCTGTTGTGTGAAGAAACGTCCGTGTGCTAAAGGAAACAGGTACAGATGGAGTCAGCGACAGAGAGAATAAAGATCGGCGGAAACGACAGGCAGACAGCGGAGGAACCATTTGGAACAGTATCTATGATTGGTTAAATTTTCATATCTGAAAAAGATGTACATACGCACGCGCGTGCGCGTGCGCGTGCCCTTGCGCGCGAGCGCGCGCGTGCCCGTACCCGTGCGCGCACGCGCACGCGCGCGCGCACGGGCGCACGGGCGCGCGGGCGCGCG
>BGNK01000658.1:63525-108790 GCA_003297005.1 Symbiodinium sp. clade A Y106 | reverse complement strand
GGCGTGCGGGCGTGCGTGGGTGGGTGCGTGGGTGTGTGTGTGTGTGGTATATTTTACATACACACATTCGGAGGCAAGGAGTTGCTGCGGGGCTTTGAAGCAAGAGGTGTAGGAACGGAACCTTATGACTCCGTATGTTTTTGTTGGATTGCATTTCCCCTTATGATTCGAATCGAACAGGTCGGCCACCAGAGCACAATGGCCCTCGGCCCTTCTCCAAAGAGCGTTGGCGCCAGCAGCTTTCGCGCCCTTCGGCCAGCATTGGTTTAGCATGGGTATTGTCTTCAGCGTCAGCATCGCAACCTGCATTCATGCCAAGGCTGTACCAATCGCAACACGAAATGCAATACGTGATACTTGTTTCAAAGCAGTGCTTGTTGAAAGCACTGAAAATGGCAGAAGCCTTCCATTTTAAAATCATGATGCTGCTCCTCCTGATTACACCACTACTACTAGCAATAATACTAAGACTCATACTAATACGAATACCAATACTCATACTAATACCTATACTAATAGTTGTAGTAGTAGTACTAGTACTAGTACTAGTACTAGTGCTAGTGCTAGTGCTAGTGCTACTACTAATAATAATACTACTACTACTACTAGTACTACTAGTACTACTACTAGTACAACTACTACTGCTACTACTACTACTACTGCTACTACTACGACTACCACTACCACTACCACTACCACTACTACTACTACTGCTACTACTGCTACTACTACTACTACAACTACCACTACCACTACCACTACTACTACTACTATTACTACAACCACTACCACTACCACTACCACTACTACCACTACTACTACCACTACTACTACTACTACTACTACTACAACCACTACCACTACCACTACCACTACCATTACCACTACTACTACCACAACTACTACTACTACCACCACCACCACCACTACCACCACGACCACCACGACCACCACCACCACCGCGACGACGACGACTACTACTACTACTCCTGCTACTACTACTGCTGCTGGTGGTGCTCCTACTAATAACTACTACTCCTGATGCTTCTACTACTGCTGCTACTGCTACTGGCTACAGCCCGGCTACAGCCACTTCTACTGCTTCTGCTACTGCTACTGCTGCTGCTGCTACCGCTACTGCTACGGCTACTACTTGTACTACAACAACAACTACTACTACTCCTACTCCTACTCCTACTACTACTACTACCACTACCACTACCACTACCACTACCACTACCGCTACCGCTACCGCTACTGCTACTGCAACTGCTACTGCTACTACTACTGCTACTACTAATACTATGACTACTACTACTAATAATAATAATAATAACTACTGCTACTGCTACTTCTTCTACTACTTCTTTCTACTATTACTACTACTCCTGCTGCTGCTCCTGCTGCTACTTTACCTACTTCCTACTTCTTGCTGCTTACTACCTGCTACTGGGTGATACTACTCCGACTACTACTACTACTACCACCACCACCACTACTACGACAGCTACTGCTGCTACTACTACTACTACTACCACGACGACGACTACTACTGGTAACTACTACTACTACTACTACGACGACTACTTCTACACTACTACTACTACTACTACTACTACTACTACTACTACTACTAGTACTACTACTCTTGCTCCTCCTCTGCCTCCCTTCTCCTCCTCCTCCTACTTCTTGTTCTATCGCTAGTACTTCTACTGCTATTCCTTCTGCTTCTAATCACTGAGATGGCCTTTGGATCCGTTTTGTTTTCCGTGCTTGCCTCTGTTGAAGCCAAACATATGCTCAAAAGCAAACGAAAGGCTGTAAAAGCATCCGATAAAATCGGAACGGGACAGAGAAGATTAGAATGGCATCCGTGCAGAGCATGACATTCACAAATCGAGTATTGCACCGAAAACCCTAGACCCTGCAAACTCAGAAAACAACTATAACCCTCAGAGCCACTCACGTCCCCATCATCGGTGAACGACCCACTTATGTAAACACCTTGTGATGATGTGCATGTACCCATGCTGCCGGGGCCCGCTTGCAGAACAGAACGGTCGGCGAACTTTGCCCGGTGATATCTGAATCTAAACCCTAACCTAAACATTGCACTCTGAACTTGAACCTTAAACGCGAGTCCTGAACCATGATATGACCTTGACACCGTCCCGGAGCGCGAGCCCGCAATCCACGACAACGGTTACAGCCCCCAAGACTTTGTGATCCTCTCCCAGCCCCAGCCTCAAGTTTTGCGACCTGAGTTTGGCCTCTCCACCAACCACGGCGCTCTTCGAACTCCGCCACGTGGCCACAGTACTAGTTGTATTGCTGGAGGGTGGTTTCCACCATAGTGAGGAGTCTTGATTCCAGTCTCCTATTGCTTTTAGCCAAAACCCGCTACGTACTCGTTTGAAGTGAACCGGCTTCCTCACAACCGCATCATGCCTTGCTCTCGGAACCGAGGCCGGGGCTTTGCAACCCGTAGTGGGAGCTCTCTACTCTGCTGAGGGTAAGCTGCTCTTGCTGTTCTAGATAATGCCTTATGTCGTGCATTGTATAGTATGATACAGTACTTTGCTCTAGTGTAGTATGTTGTAAAATGTGCAAGTGGGTGCATGGGATCCCTTTTATGGGTCTCCACTTTTTTCCAGCCATGCAATGCAATGACGCATGTATACGTATATGTTGTATGTGTATGTGTATGCAGAACTATGTGTATGTGCGTATGCATGTATGTATGTATGTAAGTATGGATGCATGTATGTAGGTATTTCTGTAAGTTATCAAGTGTATGAGTATATGTGTGTGCGCGTCTAGGTGTGTATATGTAAAAACGTATGTGTGCACGTTTGTATGTATGAATGTATGCATGCATGCATGTTTGTATGTATGAATACATACGCATGCACGCGTGTATGTGTGCGTTGTATGTATGCATGTACGCATACATGCCTGCATGGATGCATGCATGTGTGCATCCATGAATCTGTCTCTAATTATAATTTTACGTATATCGAGACAGATGAATTGCCGCCATGTTGTGTGCATCAAGCACTGCCGTCTCAGCCCTCTTCAGGAGAGCCGCTTTGGAAACGATGTCGTCGCCTGTGTAGCTGGAAAGCTGCGCAGGCATCTCAGCTGATCAGATCAGGTCCTCGAAGGGGCTTAGAAAGGTCGGAGTTCCTTCCTGATGCTATTTCCGGGGTAAGCGGCTCGCATCTGCCAGAACTAGAACCCCCACCCCCTGAGCCCCATGCTTCAAGAAGTCGGAAACTCCTGTCTCTGAGACTCTGAGCGCTACGAAGCTGGCAGTGGCCGCAGGTACCTCGGCCCTAAGCCTTGAACCCTTCTCGACCCGATGCCAGGAAACCGCAGGACTCAAGTTCTCCGTGCGCTGCAAGTGAGCTCGAAATCCGGGTTCTACCAGCACGTAGGTTTTGGGTGCTTGGGTCTTCAGGGATTCGGGGACCGGGCTTAGGCTTAGGATAGCTGAGGGAAGTTGTTGGGGTTTGGGCTGGAAGGCACTGAAAGCTTCGGCTTCAGGCTCGTGGCCTCTTGGGCGTTTGTACAAAAGTCTTGGCCGAAGACCGGCTGGGTAAGAGCCGAAGAGAAGCCATCGGAGCTTTGCAGCTCCAAGCCTGAAATCCAAGCCTAGCCGAGCAGTGACTTTCGAAAAGCGAGCGAAAGATCTACAGGACTCACGTGGCTGCAAGTAGTGACTCCCGCAACCCCGCAGAAGACGAAAGAGACGCAGGTTCGAAGGCTGCGCTTTCCCCTGCGGCAAACTAGAATATCAAGCAATCAGCTCCCCAGACCTTGTTCTAAAGCTTCTTCCGGCAGCTTCTGCAATTCTCGTGGCACGCCTTCAAAAATCCACGCAGCATCCAGAGGTATGGTTTGACTCATGAATCGAAGAAGCCCTGAAAACGCAGACAGTTCTTCGGCAGGGTAGGTCATGAGAGGGGCTTCTTCAGGGACGCATGCAATCGTTCGGAGAAGCCTCCAGAGCACACAAAACACTAACACGAGCTGGATCTTGTGTCGGGCATCCTTAAACTGCCTTAAAGTCTACAACTTTAGGTTTACTTTAAATCTTGAAACCCACCTATTTTGGTTTTCAACCCCGAAGGAGAGTAGACACCTGTGTATGTAGTTACTTATCTATGTGCTTCTTTAACTGTTTTTTGTGTATTCGTTTACAAACAGAAGTTTTCGCGAGCACAAACGAATCCTCTGTGCTTCCGTAGCCGTCAGCAGTCTGGGCGGGGTCCGGGCCCTTTTGGGGATCCGACATGGCGCCATGCCCGAGGAGGCGACCCTGCTTGCGAAGCGAGGGTTTAGGGACAGGGACATGTCGTGTTCATAATCGCACGGCACGACTAACGAATTGATGATGAAGAGGGCGATGCAAAAAGAGCGCACATGCCAGACGCCAGGAATGGCCATACGAAACATGGATGGCTGATCTGTCGGGGTAGGGTCCTTCCCCGGTGCGCCAAACAAAATCCCCGAGTTCTACATTCTGCAATAAGCCCTTCCAAGTGCTCGCAGGGTCAAGGAAGGCTTCGGAGCCCTCGGCTCGGAGAAGATTTGTGAGACTCCCGTTGCCCAACTGGAGAATGTTCAAGGTCTGTAGGTCTTCAACATCCCCCAATCCTTGGACTCCAGCACATTGTCGCTGAAATTCTTGGAATGGTTTGAAGCTAGAGGCATCCATATCGCAAACTCAAACCGAAATTCCTCAAAATGCTAGGCCTAAGAAGCTCCATGTGTTCCAGAACCCCTGTGCCATGTCAGGTAGAACGGTGTGGACGGCTAGGCCGGGCCTCCGTGACGTTTCTTCTCATAGTCTGGGTGTACCAACAAGAACCCCTCAGTGCGATTGGAGTTCCTAGTTTGACTGCAGAGCATCCGGGTGTGGCCGGCTCCAGCAGAGATAAACGGGGGCATCTTAACCAAAGCTACGGCTACCTTACCTTGGGGTCATGGAAATAGACTTAAGGGTCCGACGATTGAGGGCTATTTTCAAGGTCCCTGATTTCCTGATCCTCGCAACTGCTTCTTACTTCTTACACCTGAGCCATAGGAATTGAAGAGTCCAAGTTTCGGGTGCAGGACACTTTCTTTGGGGCTCGATCCAGTTGGATCCCTCTCTTTAGGGGTCGACATACGGCTCAATCTCCAGACTTCGCCGCTCGCGTGTAGCTATGCGAGCCGGTTGACCGAGACTGTGGGCTCGACATCCCTCCGAAGAGCAAAGCCCCAAACCAGAAACAGCACTGCCAAAACCCCAACCAGAACCAGCTACCGTACTCAAGACTTTCCGCGACCCCATCCAACCTGGGGACTCCGCTGCAGAAGTGATGAGTTTGGACCCCTCAGCGACTAACGGAGCCGATGCCCACACCTTGAACACGCGGCGTACACACACCTCAAACCATAAACCGTAATAAACCTAATTGCGCCCTCAACTTAAGACCGGAATCCCTGCAGCCGGAGCTCTTCGTACCTTGTGCCCCGGCCTTGACCCCAAATTCCTGAAAGAAACCCTGCTACGGCCCGGCTCTGCGGAACCCATGAGGCACAGACCTAGCCGCAGCCCTCCGCCGAGGTGATGTGTAGACCCCAGCGATTGACTTGGATTTTTTAGGGTTTCGGGTTTGGGGCTTATAGCGCATTGGATTTCTTCCTTGGTGTGTTGAATTTGGACTGGTTTTGGGGTTTGGGCGGGAGATTGAGAGCTTGGTTCAAGGGCTGAAGGTTTTCGGATCCTGCAAAAAAAGGGTAAGGCGGTGTCTTATGTGCTTGAAGCATGCAGCATTTACATCAGGATGTTGCCCCAGAGCCTGTAAACTGTGCGTCTGCAAGGGAGGGGCAGTTTGGAGGCTTGCTTTCGGGCAGGCAGTATCCTGAAGCTGTGCTCACTAGTTAATATTTTCTGCGATGTTGTTTGTACTTTGTCGTTGCTGCAGAGCTTCCAGGCAGCCCCTTCACGTTTTAAAGGTGCGTTTGCCCCAATAGGCCGCGGGCTTCAAGATACTTATGTTAATTGGTCTATCCAGCTCCCCAAAGTCTGAGCTAGATGACCTGCAGTCTGAAGGATAATTTTAGGGGAGGTTAGAAGAACTCTATGTTAAGCAGAATGTCTGGTTGAGCAAAAACGCTGGACTCCCGTTCTACTTGGGAGTGGTGCAGGAGACTTGGCTAGCAGCTAGCAAAACGGGTAACAAAAAGAAGATCGCGGTTGAGCTATTTATGGTCGCTGTTGAAGTTCGAGCATTGAAGAAATCGTGCTCCTGTGCATGTCATATGTGTTTGGCAGGGGCAATGCCTCCGACTGGGTGAAACAGCAAGGTAGTGACCGTGTAGATGATAATGCCCCGATGCTCAAGGGAGAACCGTTTCACGGCCGGCTTTTTGTTCAATTCTATGTGGGGTAAGAGCTGCACTCGCACTGGCTCAACAATCAAACAGCAACAGAGGCCAGTGTTTGGTGACCACTGCCACCAAGGGCGATCCTGTTAATGCAGTGGCAGTGGCAGCATAGGTAGTCACTGCGGTGATGGTAACAACGACGATTGGCAGCCTCGACCAGTGCTTGCAGACTGCATCCGCAGTGTAGCAGCGCGACACAGTCGGAGGAGGAGGAAAAGCAGGAGTTTTCGTCGTGAAAATATGTGAGGGCAACTTGAAGCTTTGACTTTTACCGCTCAGAGGAACGAAGAACCCCAAATACGGAATGATTCAGAAAACCCTGTGGCATCCAGGCTTTAGGTGTGTGCTTCAACCTCACCCCGGCCGAGCTCGCAGACCTCACGAGCTTGGCCCCCGGAACTGAACGGACTTTGTTGACGGCTTAGGGTTTCAGTGTTCAGGTCCCGGGCTTCAGGGATTTGCTGGAGTCCAGGCCTTCCGGGTTCGATGCCAAACGCACTCAGGCTGATCTATCAAGGCATAGGTTCCAAAGCCGGGAGGTATTATTGGGTCAGTTAGGGTTTGAGCGGCTCGTCATAGATTCCCAAGAGTATGTTCGAATTGCTTGTTACCCGCAGGGTTTCCGGGCAAGAGAGCCGGTAGTCCAAGTTTCGATTCTCAACACAACTTGGACACCAGTTTCTATTGTGGTGAATACAAACTGTTATGCACGAACAGAGCACTCGCTTCGATTAGCAAGATACGATTGTGACTCTGTTTTGCCAAGGTGTTGCCCGATGGTGCAATGGTAAGAGTCAGCGGAGGGCACTTTGGTACACGTGCGCCTGCAGTTCGAACTCCTGGTTAACGCAGCCGCAGCTGAATGCAAGGGCGCTGTTTAGTGTTTCGGGCTTAGGTTTTCCGTCTGGCAGAGGTGAAGAAGGGGTTGCTTCGCCCGTCTACTGTACAGCTTGGGACACTTGGCCAGCTTCGATACAGCGAGTGATTGCAAACACTTTAATGGCTGTCTTTATGAACGCGACAGCCTGGTGGACGCATACCTTTCAACTGCGCAAGAAAGGCATATCCGAAAGAAGCGATTTGCTGAAACACAATTGAGTGTTCCCTAGTGCAGATACCTGGCATGAGTTCCAGAAGTTGTGTGGGCCTTGAAAAGACGAGCTTTCTGATCTGTTGACCTCCAGAAACCGGAAACTCAAAACATACAGAGCGAAGCCATAAACCGCAGAACGGATAAGAGTATAATCGTGGAGGTACTACATGCTCCACTGGGCGGGTGAGTGCGGAGCGGGAGCTGGGACGCAAGCTGGGGCCGCAGTTTAGTCCCCCTTTAACTTCCTTCCAGGAACCTAAGTAACCACCCTCTTGACGGCATTAGATCCTCCAGCGTCGTCGTCGGGAGTTCTTTGAAGTGTCCGATTTCGCGTTTGGGTTTGTACAAAGACCCATTGCTTAGGTCTTGTGGGAATTGTGCCTTTGCTTAGATCATCCTACTGATCCTACTGTAGGTCCCCAGCTGCACAACAGTAGCTGTGGTAAGGGTCACCCCTGACTCCTACGTACAGTGGCCCGACATCCCTGGCTTGAGTTCCCGAAGCCGTCAACTGTGCTCCAAATCCTACGAACCCCTCTAGTGTCTTTTAGTATCCTCTGGACTCAAGTCATCTTCTGCTCTTACGGAAAGTCTGATTGCGAGGTTCGTCCCCTTCGCTCCGTGGGGGACATGTGGCCTGCGCCATGGCAGGGACCCCGGGAAAGGCGGAGGAATTGAAGGTTTCTTTCGGGTTGTTAGGGTTCTTCGGACGCGTGCTTTTAGGGCATCAATCGGTGCTAAGGGCGTAGGGTCGCCGGCTTTAGGGCTGTCGAGTTTGCTACGTGAATGATTGTTCATGGATTCATATTATGTTGTGAGCTTTTGGGCTTCGTCGGTTTAGTCTTGAAGAGAATCCGGCTAATTTGTGGCGCCCCGCCGGTGCAAATGGACGGTTTCAAGTCGAGGGCCTCGGCTTTTTCAGGACCTTCATACATAGTTCAGCCAACAGCCCAACGAAGCAAATTCAAAAACTGCATCCCATTCCGAGTATGCCTTCCTATCATGAAAGGTGCCCATACCAAGAACGCAGTAAAGCAGAAAGCGCCATGAATCATACTATTGCTGCAGCTGCATGGCGTCAACCTCCTCGTTCTCCTCTTCTGATGCAAGGAGACGGGGTGCTACTGCTACTGCTATCACGACCACTACTACTACTGCCTCCACTCCTACCTCTAGTGCTAGTGCTGCTGCTGCTGCTGCTGGTGGTGGTGGTGGTGGTGGTGCTCCTGCTCCTGCTCCTGCTCCTGCTCCTGCTCCTGCTGCTACTACCACTACTGCTTGGTACTACCTACTTCCTACTTCTTGCTGCTTCCTGCCTCCTACTGGGCCTGGGTGATACAACTCCGACATCTACCACCACCACCACCACGACGACTACTACTACTTCTACTTCTGCTACTGCTACTACTACTACTACTACTACTACGACTACTACTACCTACTACTACTACTACTACTACTGCTGCTACTACTACTACTGCTGCTACTACTACTACTACCACTACCACTACCACTACCACCACCACCACCACCACGACCACGACCACGACCACTACCACCTACCACCTACCACTACCACTACCACTACCACTACCACTACCACTACCACTACCACTACTACTACTACTACTACTACTACTACTACTTCTACTACTACTACTACTACTGCTCCTAGTGCTACTGCTACTGCTACTTCTACTGCTACTGCTACTGCTGCTGCTACTACTACTCCTGCTACTACTACTACTGCTACTACTACTACTACTACTACTACTACTACTTGTTACTTCTCGTCCTCCTCCCATGCCCGCTCCTGCTGCTGCAGCCAATGCTCCTGCTCCTGCTCTTGCTCCTGCTGCTGCTGCTGCTACTTGCATTCTCAGGATCGTTGTCGTCGTCGCACAACATCCAGTATCGTCACAGTGTAGCAACTTCGGGTGCGAACTTGGTAGCCGCTATGCCATGAAAGACAGGCCCTTCCGAAGACTTTCCCTTCACACTATGGGCTTGGAGGCTTCAAACTTTGAATGCTCAACCTTGCGTGGGAAGTCAGAAAGCCGTTCACCTTGTCAACATCACAAGGCTTGAAGTCGATGGTTGCGTCCCTTTGTAGGTCAGTGTTGCAAGTCTTCTCGCAAATTCTGCCATTGGCACAGCCACACCAAAATTCGCTTCGTTCCTTCCCGGCGCTTCGTGCTGCAGCCGTCGCCGTAGCAGTGGTACGTCGTACCAACTACTATGACAGTTGCTGATGGCCCGCTGAGGCACTTCAAGCACACGAACACTCAGAAAACCCGGGAGCCCCTAAACGGCTTGACGCTGCACATGCGTCACGACACAAACTGAAACTGAGATCGATGGATCAGCTAATGCCTGAAGCTTTCGAAACGCCGAGGTTCTTGGCCGTGGGCTTTTGCGGGGCACGGTCTGCCTTGGATCACTTGTTCTGGCTACATGGCTTGTTACGGGCGTCTGGATGGGGCACGGAGGTCTTGGGTTCAGGGTGAGAACATTTGGGGGGCTGAGGTTGGGGTGTAGCTGCAAGACTAGACCCTGCAAGCACTTGAAGCCCCGCCCAACAGCTACAAACTTCAATTTGAATCGCAAAAACTGCAAATTCAGAGCTGCGAGAACCCCACTCACAAACCCGAAACCATTCTGATTCTGCACCACCGATGTGACAAGGGCTGCCTTCGACAAATGAACATTAGACTCCCGAGACAGAGCACTAAACGAGGCACGGAGCCCGAATTCGCGAAGGTTCAATGCTTAGCAGCTTAGCTTCAGCACTTGATGTGAGTAAGGCTGGCATCGTAGATGTCAGAATTGAAAAACCTGGATGCCTAGTCCGTATGCCATACACTGTCGGTGTTCAATGTCAAGTCACAAAGGCCTAGGCTACCAACCTTAAAAACAAGGATCCGGTCGTCCAATTTGGCTCCGGCCTACAAGTTTTGGGGCTTCTTTTTTCAGAGCTTCGGTGTACGTTTAGAGTTTGGAGTTTTAGGGTTTCAGGTCTTAGAGTTTTAGATCTCTGGAGCCCGTCCCAGCCTGCTTCTGCCGATTGTCTTTTGCAGACCCAATTAAGCTCTGGCTGAGGTTCATCCCGGTTATTCGGTGCACGTTGCTGGCAGCAGACTTACAAAGCGCATGACCATGGATGTTGCAAAACTGAGGGTAGTCTAGACTCTTGGCTTTGTAGAGCAGGGCCAGCGCCTATCTCCTTGTGTCTTTGAACCTGGTTTGGGACTGCCCCGGCATTCGAGGAGCTGTATCGATACGTAGGGATCCAGCTATTCAACTTCAACGCTGCAAAGCTGATCCGTGTTCCAAGGACCGATCTCGGCGAAACATCCCAAGCCGAAAGCGTGCCCTCAACCTCGAACCCCTCGACCCCCAGCAGGATCCCATGTAGAAACCCGAAGCCCTACAGCATGAGCCCTCAGCCTGGTTGCATTTCTGAACTTCAGTCAGGGGCGCCACACATTAAGATGCCTTCAGGTCTTGTTACCGGGAACTCCCACAGTTCTCTCGTGGACACGACATTCCTACCTCATGCGAAGACTGTATGGCTAAAGCCGACAGGGCAACACCCGGAGTTCGAGCAACTGTGCTTATGATGCTTATGCCTTCGATCATCCGGTTCCGTTCGAGCATACAGCAGGACTGGGACCTATTGAAAAGGAAAAGATGCTTCCTTGAAAATGAGCCCACACAAACTTTCCTCCCGATGTGAAATATGAGGGTGCAGCTGGGCTCCGGAAAGGTCGAGAGACCGATTTATCTACCGCCTCCGCCACCGCCGGACACAGCGGCTTGGCAGGCGCCTGGCTCCGGGTGGTGATAGCCCCTCCTTCGCAGCCTGTCGAGCCCAGCTTGTCCTTCTGATCGCGGTCATCGTGTAATTAGACGAGCAGTGCCTTCAAAACTTGCACTTCAGACTTCAGACCGCAGCCAAAACACGGATCAGCCGCTCCGCACTTCTTAAGCACCCTGAAGTCCATCTTTGTAAATCCAAGACCTTCGCATTGCGCAAGACTTCTCCAAGCAATTCTTCCGTAACTCCAAGCCCCAGACCCTAAAGCTGGATGCCTGAAAACGACACCGTGCATCCTGGATTCGTGTTTAGACCTGGTCTTCGTCCACCACAACATCAAACTCGCAACCTAGACGCAAAGCCACAACTCCCGACAGCCCTGAACCGCAGGTGGCGAGTCGGGTGAGCGCGCAGCCCGACGGGCGCTCGAGGATTTTCCGGTGCTTCGTTTGCGACCTCTTGGAGGCCAGAGGACAAGTTTGGGCCAGGACCGCTAGGAGAGTCCGGAGAAGTCTGGCAGCCCCGAAAACCCCCGGAAAGCGACCCAAGCGCGCCAGGTGGCACCACCAGGCCGCTGGGACGAAGGATGCTCCAAAAATCTTCAGAACTTTCAGAGCCTTCGAGGTTTCACAGGGTAGAGCGTTGGGGCTGACCATAGGGGTTCATGAATTCTGGAGGTCGAAGCCGACTCGCAGAAGCGTGGGGGGCTGCCGGCAAGAACTCAGCCATCAAAGCCGGCAGAGTGCCTCACAGTCTTACACCGAGACAACCGCAAAAAGCTGAAGCCTAAAAGCCCCGAAAACCGTGTCAATCTTGAAGTCCAAGCCCCATGAAGATACATCAAAAGTCCCTTCTTCGAGGCCCCGAACCTCAGCATTTCCGTCGGCGGTGGACCAAACCGCAGGGGCCTCAGGGCTTAGAGGAGCTTCAGGAAATCGGTTGAAGGGAGGGAATGGCTCGAATTCAGGATATGGGGGGGGNGGGGGGGGGGGGGGGGGCGAGAGCATCAGGGTTCGGATTCTAGGGAGCCATGGTTGGGGCATTGGGTTGTTGAGGCTTCCGAGGTTGAAACGACCTTCCTTGTGGCTTCAGGGCCTAGTTGCAAGATGAGGTGCATGAGCGCTACAGGACTTGGGAGTCATCTAGGTAGGAGTACTGGTATCTGCTTGTACCACCTGAACATGCACTCGCTGCATTTTGTTGGGTCTCGAGTCATTCAGCTTGACACGAACAACTGCGCTTGGAACCGGGCACATCTCCAGCAAGTAGCGTGGGTTGCACCGACACGTCGAGACCTGGGCGCGAAAAAATAGAGAAACCCAAGACGAAACCAGGGTCGTGATCTCTGAAGGCCAGCGGTAGACTCGCAGCAGGACAGCTGACGTTTCTTCGCATGATAGGTGAAGCAGCCAGACCCATGCCATCCCTATACGTGTGGCTCTGATTTAGTACCACTGGTGCTCATGACAATAACCATTGGGGATGAGGATGATGGCGATCGTGAGAATGTTCAGGATAGTTAAGAGAGGAAAACTGTCAGCTGTCAATAACACTGCTACTTATGATTACGACTGCGACCTAGAATACGTATCACATCCATAGTGGTAGTAGTCGGGGCAGAACAGCTATGATGATTAGAATCAATTGACTCCTGAAAGCTTTCCTCACCCCTTGATGCGTGCAGGTGCCCTGAATGTCCTCACTTTGCACACCGCTCTTGCTTGGAGAGGAGGTTGTTGGAGCTGGAGACAGGCAGGAGTGCCTTGTTGAATTTGTTTGCTGAAGATGCTGATGACGACAAGTATTGACACTAGACATGTCAGCACATGTGGAAACCTGCCTCTGGTCCTACCGAAGGCACTCAGTGAGAGTACCAACAGAGCTGCCATGACTACGACTTTCTCGCGATGTTGTGAGTTGAACCGGCAACACTACCAGCATGGCCACCGCTATGATTAAGAGCACTCGCATGATTGACGACTGACTTTTATTGTCTTCCGATAATCGGAACTTCCGCGATGATTCCCCATAATTGAAAGGGCTTTGAGCTTTGAGTTCTTGGGAGCTTTTGCAAGCAATTAGAAGGCAAGCGGGGTGTGCACGTTGCTATTTCCCTCCCTTTGATCAACCTGTATGTTTACACCCAACGGCTAGTACTGTTGCGTTGAAATTCTGCAGCTTCCTTGCGCCGTCCGGTCGCAGCTTCGGCTCGCAGATTCAAGTTTTACTGGTTTTGGGGGCTTTGAAAGGATTTTTAGGTTAAGAGGGACTTTCACACACCTTTTTAGGCTTTGGTGTACGTATACGAGCCTCTTTGGCCCAAAGGCTCCGAAGCGTAAACGGGCTCCCGAGGGGTCTCATGCGCCATGGCACCGCCATGGCACCGATGTGCAGGCCCTGGCTGTTTCTTTTCCGCGAGTCTGTTATCCGATAGAACTCCCTCACAAAATCTACCACGATGAGGACTAAGTTGTTTTTGCAGCTGGTCCCGGGGCAGTCATCCAATCTGTAAAGCAGTAAAGCCTTTGGAACTGGTAGCTATGTCTCTCATCTAACCCTGCAAAGTGTCGCCTGTTCCTCCTAACGCTCCTCATGCCCACCATCATAATAAACGACATCACCATCTTCTTATCCATTGTCATCGCCACCAGCACGAACATCGAGAATCCTGGAAAGATCTGCTTCCAGGTGTGCGCTGTTTGGAATCCTTCTGGCAGTGCCCTGCCTCGGCCAGCCAGCGGACGCGGACGATGCCACCCCACACGTCGTGCCTGGTCTTAAGGGCTTTAAGGGCTGCTCCGTGATAACATTCCACAGACTGGACTCGCGACCATCGTAACGGCGGTGTTGGCTAAGATGTGCCCAGGATCGCTGCATGGTGCCGCACCCGAGCCACTTGAGCCGCACATCCGAGCTTCCTCTGATGTGAAGTGTTGGAGAGGGTCTATTAATCTAGTCAACATGATGTTCTTTGGACGTGGGCATTGTAAAGCATTCTGATAGCATCTCTCTGGGCAAGCTTGGCACCCGCATAAAAGCGTCAGGTTCGTGAACAGGACTCCATGTTCCAGTTTGCCATAGGTCCAGTCTGCCGCTCAGGAAATGAGAACTGGACCCTCGAGGGCGCCGAACTACAGTGCCTCGTCGTGCTTCGAAGCTTCACTTGATGGTCATTGCTGCAGTTCCTTGCTTCACTGCATGTCACGATGAGCGTCTGAGATTTGACCCTATGGATACAAGGGCCGACGGGCAGCCCCCCAGTCAAGGAGCTCCTAAACTAGTTACAAGTATAAGTTGGCTTTCAAGCCCAAGAGCAGGTTGAAGCCGAAGCCCAACTCGAGAAGGTACAAGCTGAGACGGTTCTACGATGGAGTTGGCCCCCCTCCACTGGAGGACAGTTAAGGGTGCAAGCTTCAACAACATGAGACTTTCTGGAATGATGCGCTACGGCGATCCATTTATGTAGAGACATTGGATTGGTCGCACCCTTCTGCATCAATCCATAGCCCCCAATCTACAGACATCCTCAGCTCAATAGCCCCTAAAGCCCTAAAGCCCTCAGCTCCTGATGCCGTGGAGCTGATGCTCTGCAGCCCGTGGCCTCAAACCCATACATCCTGAAACCCAAAGCCCCCAATTCTGAATGACATCCGCCCCGCCGCTCATTGAGGCTGCCATAAGTTGGGATTTTCAGAAACCAAAGGTTAGAAAGTTTGGGTGTCATATACTTGGGGTTGAGGCGAACCGAACATGTAACGGAGCCCAGGAGACAGGTCTCTGAAAATTAAGGCTCACTTTTCGGGGAGTGCTCTACATAGATTCGACGCAATAGGATATTTCGGTCTCCGACAGGGACCCCGAGGTATCGGAAACGCCTTGGCCAGCAGTAGACGCCTGAGTCCTGTATCGGGGCCTGACAAGGTAGTACCAATATCGCCTTGGCTTTTCAATATCCGCCGAAACCCTCCTCCAATGATTGAGGCCTGTAAACCACAGTTGGGATCCCTGAGGAGGTGTTCCTCTCCACGCAGAACTTGACAGTGGAAGTTCAGGCGTGCAGGGGAGGAGTCTTCCGTAAAACGGACTCCCCTGTTCCAGGATCATACCGCAGCGTCTATGTCTAATGTTTTTCGATTGCGTTTCAGGAGGAGTTCAGGTGGTGGGGCTGAGCTAGCTAACTTTGGTTCGCAGCCTTCATTTCACCCAAAACCTCCAGCAAAAAATCAACTCTCAGAAAGGAGCGAAGCTAAAACTACAAATCCGGCAGATCCCGAGCCCGACACCCCAAGCTGTGCACAGTACAGAGGCTCGTAAACCCGATCACCCCAACATCCAACTCCTGAAGATGCCTCGAACTCCGAAGCGTCCCTAAGTCCGCAACGCTTAATCAATGAAGTCTTTTCTCCAGCTTCCAACATCCCAGCTCCTGGGCAGGAAACCCTGATGGCTGAATGCCCTGGTCTGCTGATCAATGCGCCGCTAGCTTGAACCCTTCGGAGAGTGAGAGTGAAAACGTGACGTACTGCAACCCCCCCCTATGAAGAGGGCAAGAGTTTGAGATCATGGTTCTTGTTCTGACGATGGTTATGACGGTTGTGGTGCTGTTGATGGTGAAGTAGGTGATAGATGCTCTCGCCGTAACGTGACAATGATCGTCTGCGCGGTTCTTGAACACTTGAGAAGGCGCTAGAGCGCGCACGCACTACAAAGGTCTCAAAACAGTTTTGAGAAAGTTTATGGGGCTACACAATTTAGCCACTCAGTAAGCTCTTGCGCGAGTGCGAACCCCAAATGGAGACCCTTAGATAGACTGCAAAGGCTGCAGTAGTGGCCGAGGTTTCTCGTTCTGGCTGAGACTCAGCTGCCCATCTCTGATCGACGCTCGGGCGATGCCTTAGCCAAGGCACGGGCGGAGTAGGAGGAGGAGAATGGGAGTCCAAGTGAGAAGTGGGCAGGGGCGGGTAGGGGCAGGGGCAGAGGGCGAGGTTACGGGCAGGAGAGTAGGAGGCGGAGGAGGAGGCAAGCAGGAGCAGGAGGCAGCGGTAGCAGCAGGAGTTAGTGCTGAGTGGAAGCCCAACCTCGCAGGCAGATGTCCTTTCGTCCCGTCTATCTACGGAGGAGCTTCAGGTGGGCCCACAGCAGCTTCATCGGGTTAGGCGAGGGGCACTGGGTATTCAAGAAGGAGTGTTCCCTTCTGGGAGTTTGAATCAATGACACCGGCAGATCTGCTTTGAATGGAAACTCCACAATCACGATCCTGTTCAGCAATGCTGTTTGTCATGCCAGAGCACCGGATGGCTTAAGGCCTATTGCGATGCTGTTGCACTAGAAGCAAGTGTCTTCTTCTTCTGTTTTGTCAGATTGTGAGCAAGCTAAACAGTCTCGAAACTGTGCAAGCCCATGGCAAAGCTTGTACACCAAAGCCCGCATCAAACTCAGACTGCACGCAAGGGTCGATGATAGTCCAGACCCTCGGCCCAACCTGGGACAAACGCGGCCCAAGCCCTGAGCAAGGCAGAGTCAGAGGTGTGGCCCATCCAGGAGCCCAGTCCTGTTAAAGGGATACGATCGGTTGCTGTCTACGCCATTTTTGTAGCTGGCAGGTGACTTGGTGAACTCTGAGCATGATCCGAGGGCGCAGCTAAATCTATCCTGCTGCGATGCCGTAGCCCCGACAGCCACCAAGCATGAATGCCGACCCCTGGAAAACGCAAGTGCTGATTGCACGATTGTCGCAACGATACCATGAAGGGACTTGAGGCAGCACTGGTTGCATCCTTCGAAAGCCCTGCAAATCAACTGTTAGTCCTGGGATCGGGGCTCAGCGCTTGAAAGTTTAGCTTTGTTACGATACTCATGCGCACCCAGGAAAGGAAAACCTTTGCCCAAACCAAGCCCTGAACCGCGACATACTCAATCACACAGAAGCCGTGTCTCTCCAGGAAGCATTGGCAAGCTTTGCTCGAGCCTCGCAACTGCGGCTAACTTCAGCATATGTACGCATCTTTCTTTTTGCATCAAGTCTTTTGAACCCCAAGAAACCTGAAAGCCCCAACGGTTCCGAAATCCCTAAACCCTACAGACCCGGCAGGCAGCAAGTTCAGGCCACGCGCGCGGCGCTCCCAGAGAAACCGAAGGCGCCTTGCTCAGCAAGGCAAATTGGGGTTAAGGGTTGGGGGAGCTTCTATGCTATCTATACCATATCGTTGGGCGTGATGTAGCAAGACATCATAGATAACAGATGTGGTCAACGGAGAAGCAGATGTGCGCCAACTGCATATTCTGCAGTCCTGAGCTCTCCAGCCCGGCATTCTGCTCGTGCTTTGACTCTGATTGTTTCAACACAATGTAGGTGCCTGAAGAACTGATGTATCGCTTTGATATACCCCAGGTGCACTTCGTGGTTTGTCACTGCCGTGAATCCCTTGACTGGCTCAACGGGCCCAGCTTCTACATGCCCAGATCGGGCATGGCAGTGTTCGAGGCCGAGGGTTGCGAGTTTAAGGCAATGTTTGTTCCCAAGCAGGTTGCTTGCTGTACAAGCTCTTGAGTTTGAGCAAGGATGCCGCAGTTTCGGGCTGTGGGCGGGTGGCCACTGCCGGGATTTTCGATGCTTGCCTCGCCTTGTCTCCCGCTGTCTCCCGTCATTTGGGACCTGTGGTGACTGTGAATTCTCTGGATCTTCAACACGTGTCTTCCCCTGTCTCCCCTTGGTCTCCCTTCATTTGGGACCGTGGGCCTGGCCAGATGCCGTTTGAGAAAGAGGAGCATAGTGGAAAGGGATTAGACAGAGTGAAGAGCAGAAGCAGAAGCAAACCGCCGGAAATAGACTAGAGGTTTATTGGGATAAATGGGCAAGCCTCTCGTAAGAGATTAGAGAATTGAAAACAGAGCAGAGATTGAGAAAGAGGGGCACACCAAACTCTAAAAGAAACAGAAGGAAGCCGTTCTAAAGAGACTCTCGTAAGAGACTAGAGAATTGTTGATGACAATGGAGAATTGAGACAGAGGAGCACACCAGTCGAAAGGGATTGGAAAAAGGTGAAATTCAAAAGCACGCCGCTCGAAACAGACTAGAGCCTCATTGGGATAAATGGGCAAGCCTCGTAAGAGGCTGGAGAATTGAAAACACAGTAGAAGTTGAGAAAGAGGAGCACGCCAGTCGAAAGTAAAAAGCCAGCAGCAACTGTAATTTCGTCCTCCTGCATCAGGTCTTCATCTATGAGAAGTGCAACTTTGACACGGACATCTCGGGCATCTCCTCCAGCTTCGCTGGTGTGCGCCGCGTTTTAGTGGACGACGAGGCGGCGTGAGGGCTTCAGTTTAGGGTTGCATATTATATATAGATATATATATATATATAGATAGATAGATGTAGGCTCATAAAGGTCAGCCCAAGAGTCCGAGTCCCGCGGGCCTCGTGCAGATCACCTAAAAGGCTTCACTATGCTTTGCAGGACAAGGGGTGTCGTGCTTGTGCGCATCTATCGATCTGTCGACCTATCTTCTATCTATCCAGCCAGCTAGTTATCTATCTATCTATCTAGCCATCTATCTATGCGTGTGTGCGTGTCAAAAGCCAGTAGGATAGAGACAAGACCGAAAAAGATATCAAGAGTCTTGGGAACCAGGACAGTTGGTGATCCTGGGTCTCAGGCCGAGGGGAGTTTCGGTGGGAGTTTGAGAGCCAGGCCCTCTCAGAAATCCTTCCAAGGCAATCGTGAGCTAAGAAGCCCGAAGTCCCAGTACCGTTCCCAAAGCTATCTAGAACTTTCAACCCGTGCTGCATACGGAGGGCTTGCGCCGGGATGAGTGCTCTGGATACCTGAAGCACCTGATCGAGCACTACAGCGTCGCTTGTAGCGCAAAGCCAGCAGAGTTTTGAGGCGAGCTACAGGTTGAGGTTTTGGGAATTTGGGAGTCTAAGTGCCTTGCAGGGTGGAACAATGATCGCGCTTCCTTCGTCTTGGGACGTCTTCTGAACTTGAATTCCCGATTTTCTGGTGTGCAAGGACGAGTTTTCAAAGTCTGCTGCCAGTGTACCTTGCGACAGGAGCGAGGAAGGTTTTGCGGAACTCTGAACCTTGTGCCTGGTTTCTTTCGTCCTGAATGGTGCATCAAGCGGTCATGTCCATGAGCATCGCGGTGTGCAGTCTGTCAGTGTTGCCTCGAGTCATAAAGTTCCTGTTTCTTGCCTGAAAGAAGCCTGGCCATGTGTAACAGTATGTAACAGTCGAAGATCGTGATGACCACGCTAAGGTTACCCCACTGCAACAAGCAATCAAGGGGTATCGCCGTCATCCCCAGTGCCACAACCCCCACCACAGCATCACCTATGTAGGGCAACTGCAGTCCAGCCCCTGCCAGATGCGAGGACCCTGCAGATTACACCTTGTTTTTCCAAGCGGATGCTGCTGACCACATGCACTGGGGCTCCTGGGCGAGCATCTGGAGCACCGGGCTTTCCGATGTGTTACACACTTGGGGTTCATGTGACAGTTCTGAGCTTCGTAGTCTCAACTTAGGAATCCTGGAGTTACTATGAGCTTATTGCAGAGGTATCATCGCTCAAGGCCATAACCCGGCAACCCGCCATGTCATGCCTTTTTCCCGGCCTCGGGGCGCTAGAATGAGGAGCAGGAGCATGACAGTTTAGATGTGCACATGATGACATGGTCATCCTTGCGGTTCAGTCGCTTGGAACTCTCCAGGCTACCTTTCCTTGGTCATGAAGGCTCTGGAGCAGAGGTCGCTTGCGTGCCTACGCTGCACTAGAGCTGGAAGGTTTTTTCGAAGGTATCATGATATGTGTGTTACCAGTAGTCGTGCAAATGCTAAACTGTTGGCCCAATTGGCAAGAAGCAGCACTGCAAAGACAAACTGCTGTCCTGCCACTGAATCTTCGACCCGCTGCCTAGGACTTCGTTCGTTCACCTCAATTACCCGCGGCTGATCACTTCCATGTCCCCGTGCCGAGCCGAAGCAGCACGGCTGAAAGCGATCGTTGTCTTTCTGAGCTTCAGGATCCCCGATTTCTCAAACAAGTCAACAAGTCATCATGACGCCGTTTTGACATAAGGGTACAGGGAATTGCCCTTCGGACGGAATGAAATCTGCGTGCGCGCAACAACCGGGGCCGCCAGAAGTCAAGAACGGTTGGAGCTCAAACTTGGAGCCAGCATCGCGTGCGGGGTTGGAGTGCCGATTCGGAGCGGAATTGAGGCTCCATGGCATTGAGCCTCCATTGGAATGGGGCTTCTAAAATTGAATAATTATTCGCTCGTGAATTCGGGCAAAGGTGCATCATGGGGAAGCTTGAATCCTGAAACATGTTCCAACTGGGTTCGACTTTCCAGCAGGGGTGGTCCAAACGATGGCAACTAAGGCCAGGTCTCAGCTCGTTTGCTTACCATGAGGTTACTCTGAGGGCTTACACTGCTCAGGACTTGCACAGGGCTCTTGGGCCTCGAGGTGTCTCCAGGCACCAAGGAAGATAACACTCCACTGACCAGGTGTTTGCTCAGATTTTCGATCGTCCTCCGAAGCAGAGCCTCGTCTTATCTAGAAGGGTTATTAGTGGGGCATGTGATGCCCTGACTAATGGTAGATTTGGACAAACCGGCGGCGCATTACAATGCCAAGTGTGACCTGTGGTCGCTGTTAATCAGTGCTTGGGGTTTTCATCTCTCTTGCGCATCGCCATAGCATCCCCAAGCCCCGGCAACATGAATCCTCCACAGAACGCATCTCCCCGAGAAGGCAGTGGCGTTTTGCATCGTTGGCTGGGCTGCGAAAGTTGTTCAGGGCAAGCGTCAGGATTACTGCAAAATGTTCCATGTAGGATGATGTTCCTGCCCATCATAATGATCACAAAAACACATAACCTTCACGGTAGTAGTAGCTGTTGACACGGAGGAGGAGGAGGGAGGAGGAGGAGTAGCGGAAGCAGTAGTTGTGCTTCTCCTCCTCCTCCTCCTTGTTCTCCTCTGCTTCCTCCTAGAGCTCTTTGCCATCGTAAAGTTGTGCGCAGCAATACATTGAAATCATTGAGTCACCACAGCCGTCGTCGTAATAGTGAGAAGAGGGCACACGCGCATGGTTTGAGTCGTGGAACTTTAGTCGGGTTGATGCACCATACACCGAAAGCCACTAAGCCCTCTACCAAAGAAAACGAACCTTTTCTGTTCTTGGCGTGTCTGTTAATTTTGCACTTGCAACAGAGGAAGGCTCCCCAATTCCTTGCCGAGGAAACTGGGTTCCTACTGCTGTGCGCAGTTTCTGGTTTCGCGGGAGCGCATCCAAGCGAATCCTCTGGAGAGGCCCGGGGGACTCGGGGGACTTGGGCCCTGCACTCTGGCGCGTGTTCGGGTTTTGGAGCACTCAGAGCGCCTTGAAGAGCGGAAGTCTGGGTGTTTTGTTGTGGTCTCTCTACAGACCGAGAACTTTTTTGGGGATCATGGCCAGAAGTTGAAGTCCTGCAGACAAGGCTCGAAAATCAAAGACACCAGTCCTTTCAGAAGTCCGCGGGTTCAAAGCTCAAACCCACTCTCTCCATCCTGCGGCCCTGAGACTCGAAGACCTCAAGCTCGGTGCACAAGATGACACGAGCAGGTATGTGCGAATGCAGCAGATGCTGTTCAGTGATTCGCCACCAGAGTGCCTCCGGTGGAAACGGGCTGGGAAGAGTGATGGGTTTTCTTATCTTGCTGCTTCTGCTTCAGGATTGATGTTGGAGGTGGGACTCGTCCTCTTGCTGCTGTTCGAAGCTACGACTCCACTGTAATTATAGGCCACCGACAGCCAAGCCACAACCATCAGCATCGCTACGTCTACTACCAGATTACCGCCATCACAACCGCAATCAGGAGTGGACCACTTAAAGTAGCAGTCGCGACTAGGGTCAAGGCTCATGGCTTACGAGCTGAAGCCCAAGGTTGAGTCTGACGGTGTGTCGATTCATCCAGGTTCCCCAAATAGTCGTATGTTACCAGTAGCTGCTGCATACATTCCAACTGCTCCCGACGTTGTTTCTCCTGGATTGCTAGCCTTCTGCAGCAGAAACGATGGCCGCATCTTGCATCTTTCGCACCGCCGGCCGGGTGCATCGCTACCTGGCCGTCATAGATCTTGCTGGATGCCTTTCATCCAGCATGCATGCCGTCCGTCTATAGGCGCATGACAGAGGCGTAATCTGCCTAAGCGTCCCCTGGAGGAAGACAGACAACACGGGCAGGTGGCCGGTGTCCCATGTGGGTAAGCGTTCGCACGCGATTGATAGGGAAGACCTCTTTGCTTCAGAGTGATGTGAACATGAGTGCATTTCGTGCGTGAGATTATTGGATTGTTGGCCCTACCCAGGGGAGACAAGAGCCGCATCTTGCCTCCCACACACCACTGGCCGGGTGTGGGGCTGCCTTGCTGTCAAAGAAGTTGCTGGATGCCTTTCTGGCCAACGCGCATGCGGTCTAGGCGCATGACAGCGGAGCAATGTGCCAAAGCGTCCGCTGGGGGCAAACGGACAGCGCGTGCAGGTCGCAGCTGTCCCATGTGGATAAGCGTTTGCATGCGTTTGGCATGGCTGGAAGGGGAGGCCACTCGTCTTGACATACGGCACGGTTTCATCGCATGATGCCATTGTACGTTGGATCGCGGCATCGGCTGAGACAGCTGTTCTGCCGAGTTGGATCTGCTTCAGATGGTTCATGCTGTAGACATAGCGTTGCGAACGTCTACCGGGGGTGCCGACTGGCCATATAACACCACTAGCGTGGTGTTTGGCTGCTTTGCTATGACAGTTGCCTTCCGACGCATTCGCGCTTCAGCTTCAGCCCTTTTGGCATTGTCGCGCAATGCGGCAACATGTCAGGGGTTTCATGTTATGGTGCATTCGTTAGCTAGCAAGGAAGGACCCCGTCGGAGTGGCGAAGGCCTGGCCGACTTTTGGGCCGAGCAGAGTGGACATGAACATGCCCAGCATCCTGGACCTATACCATATGATATGTACAAACTGTTCACGATACGCTGGCTGACGACCCCAAACGTCGTACAGCAGCGGCAGTCAGAAGGGTATGCGCCATAAGTAGATTCAAAGCCGCTTTGACCGACAACCGTTCCCATTCTATGCCTCCCGTACAGTTAAGGTGCTGTAATTAGGTCCTCAACCCAAGGTGGGGTAACGTTTAGGAAACCTTACGTTTCAGTCCACCATGAGCTCGGTGAGGTGCCACGACATCCCTGGACACTCCACCCTGCGTCTGGGATTGTGACACCGTGGATGTTGTCGGATGTAACGAGCTCGTTGTTGGGTGGAATGTGCTATGGGACTTGGGATCTAGGTGGGGTCTAATGTAAAGGTGTTGGGTGGCCTTTTGCTGTTGCTGCTAGCTGCGGACATCGTTTCCGGCATACGTGGGGTGGAGGCCTTTATCTGGCTTGGCATCAGAGGGTGCGCGAGCTCTCAGGGACCGAAACAATGCGCAGAACAGATGCGCGGTGAGTCGTGCGACTGATGGAAACTAATAAAACTGCACACGATCAACCAGTAACGCTCTCGTCTAGATGTGGGTCACAACTACTCGTGCCGAGCTCCCCATCATTCCCGCAGCAGCACATGCCGCAATTCTTTGAGATCTACTTTACTGGCACGAGCCATGACCTTAACCGCGCAACCTAGAGTCTCAACCCTAAGCCATCAAGTCGCACCCCAAGCTTCCTCCAACTGAGGTGCCTCATGTTCGAGGCGCTGCTTCCGTGTAGTCTCCAATGTAGGAACTGCTGAAGCTTGTCGGATCCTTGTTGTATGCCGGCGTTTATCGTAAGCCCGGATCCCGAAGCTTCTTGATGATAGAATGAGTGTTCACGGAGTCGCAACTACGTTTTTGCTAAGGAAAGCCGGATGAAGTTAGGCGAAGGAATCCTTTGGGTTGACACTCTTTGTTTGCCTTGTCTCCTTAGGGTTGTAAAGTTGAAAAAAGAGCTCTCATGCCTCCTGCGTCCTTGCAGGTGTATTGGCATGTCCTGTTCGGGGAGGAGGATGTTTTGCCCTACCGGTCCTTAGGGTTGTAAAGTTGAAAAAAGAGCTCTCATGCCTCCTGCGTCCTTGCAGGTGTATTGGCATGTCCTGTTCGGGGAGGAGGATGTTTTGCCCTACCGGTCTGAGAATGCTGCCCTGCAGTGGCTTCTGCTGCACCGAAGAAGATGCGAAAGGGAGAGAGAGCGAGAGAGCGGCATAGAGGATTGCCTGACAAGTTTCGAGTTTCCTTAAGCCCCAAAGACTGGAACGAAATCAGAATAGCAATCAAGTTCCGTCGTGACAAAGAACAAAGTATAAAGCATCTTTAAGCGGGCGGCAGACGATTCTAACCGATGCATGGTGAACAACCATCAGTTCGTCACCAAGCCAATATTCCCATCAGACTCTCTAACTGTTCGAGGCCTGAATATAAATACGATGTGTAAATGACGATATTCACATGAATTAGACATCCACTCCGCATCGCTCAAATTTGTACCCCGGCCTAGCAGCATTCAATGTCCCATATAGCCATATAGCCCAACCCTATCCAAGAGTTTAGCCTGTAATAGTCGTTGCAACCACAATAACCACAGTAACACTCTGACGGTCAGGCCACGCCACATCCCTAAGTGTCCAAGAGCCTGGAGCCCAAGACCCTGGCTGTTAGCCATGAAATTGCTCCGGTACCTTACACCCTAAGATTCCAAGGCCCTCTACTTTCTTGGCAGATCAGGCCCAAGCCCGGACAGACGGTCGATGTGCAGGAGCCTGGCAAGGCTTTTAAGCAAAGCGATTTGGTGGATTGAGTTCTTTTCAGGACAGGGCCCAGTCCAAAAAAACAATTTTCAAAACGCTCGCTCAGGGCGGACGGTGCGAGTGAGCGTCCTGTCAATCGTACGTGATTTTTGATTTTGGCAAAGAGCCCCTTTAATTCAAGAAGCCCAGCTACAAGAATAGAAGTTAAATCAAGCCAGCCACCTCCTTGGAAACCATTCACTCCCCCGAAAAACTTTGTTGAACCCCTGGTTGCCCGCTGTGAGTGTAATACGACCATCAGACCATTGCACTCCAACAAAATCCAGATTTGATGTTGTGATGTTGCATTTGGCTTTTCATCTTGCAACCATTGGTTGTTTGATGTTGTTACGTTTTTGGCTCCTGGGCAAACAACCAGTTTTTGCGTTGACAGATATGTTTCGTTGGGGTTTCAAGCAGTGCTTTCGAATCTGGAGCTCAGGATTGGCGTTCGGTGTTCAGCTTTTGTTTGCACAACAGCCTATTTCCCTTAGATTGCATGGTGGGCTTGTGATTGTAGACTTCCAGGATTGCAAGATCAGCAGGTTTTCTTCTGCTCGGTTGTTAAGTGGTTTCTTGGACTTTGGCATTGACAGCCAAGTTTCGATCGATGTTCAATCGGTGTTCTAATCATGTTGATTTCGTACCATCCCCATGTTGTGACTTAACAGCCAGATTTTTGAACGACCAATGCTCATTGTGGTTTCAACTGGTTTGTTTTAAGAATGAGCAACCAGTTTCGTTTGAGTGAGTCTGATTGAGCACGGTTCGTGCTCGGTGTTTGCTTTGATTCTAAGGAGTCACTTATTAATTATCCGGGGCGTTGAAACCCGTGTTCTCCCAAGCACGGGGCTTCAAGTTGACAAGTCCGCCGGTCAGGGTGGCCCCACACGCTAAGGAAAGTGCAGCCAGATGAAGTGAGGGAGAGAAGGACAGAGGGAACGTTGCTACTGCCGAGAACCGAACCACTGAGGCTGTTTTTGAGGATCCGTGATCTTGAGAACGAGTCGAGCCTTGCCATGAATTCAGAGCCGCAAAACATGATCATGCCACCAAAAACGATCGCCATAAAAGTGTTACCAACAAGCAGTAGGAGAAGTACCAGAATCAGAATAGCCATGTAAACACGAGGATGACGAGGAGGTGTGGCCGGCAGAGGAGCAGCTCTCCGGCGGTAGGAGTCAGCTTTGCTACTTACTGAAACCTTTGCAGGGTTTTGTCCCAGTGTATGATTCTGTAAACCGAAAAGCCTCCACCTCAGTATTTCTTCGAACCTGAGATTGGGAAGACAATGCTACAAGTCCAAGACCCCAGATTGCATTCGAAACGATGTCGAATTTGTATCCGCGTCGTCGTGAGCCGTACAGCAAGCTCGAAAAAAGCGATCAATCATCACGCACTGCACAGCTGTGTCTTAGAGTCGTTGACTTTGTCGACCTTATGAACCCACCGACACATGTTGGCGACAGTCCTTCTCGGAGGTATCTGCCGCCGGGCTCAGTGTATCTGAAGCTCGTCTCCGAGCGGATATGAAATGTGCGTGTGCAAAAAAGCCGAAAGCTTTCAGGGCTAAGGGTTCAAGGGCTTTAAGTCCCAGCATGTCAACCAGCAGGAGTTCGTATTCTTCTTTCCGATTTCAAGACATGCAGCTCATCATTCATTCTCAGGCAGTGGGCACGCGCATGACAGCTTCAATATTGCTTTCAGGATCATTGCTGGTATACTGTGTGGCAAATGTCTTCTTGATATCCACCCAAACCGCAAGATGAAATTATTCCAGGGATGTGTCTCAACAGTACATTGCATGGCCCCCGAATTTAATGGCCATGCGCTAAATCTGAAGCCACACCACACGTAAGAGCTGTTCTGGCAGATCTCGAGATGGTATGTCTACTGGTTTAGCCAAAATAGCGGACCACTGGACGAAGCAGCAAAGCAACCTGTCACCGTAAGTCATGCAGCATGAGTTTCGGAACGCACAGTTTGCAGGGTTCGGGTTTCTCCTTGCGCCGCAAGCGGCAGGCATGGAGCTTGTAGACTCGCAGCACGAGGCCTTGTTGATCGGGTCCTGAGCTTTGGGTGGACGTAGGGAGGATTCGGATTCAGAGTGCGAGCTCTCCTGACCGTAGGCATAAAGGAAGATCTCAGCAACATCTTATGCATGCCATGTGCAAGCCTTCTGCGGTAGCCTGAACGCACCAACCGCTTCATTTGCGGTTCCTCGACTTGAGGAGTTTAGCAGCAGCTTCTGAACTTGAACTTCAGCTTACAGTCTCTGTGCATGATGGACCATGTCCTTGGCTTCTGGATTTTGGCTTCGGACTTCGCAGTTCGAGTGTTCCAATTTACGAGATTCAGGATTGAAGATGCGGGTGCAAACCCAAATCTTTTTCGGTTTGTCGACACCTCGTGTCTGTTCAGCTCGCTTCCGATGGAGGCTTTGGGAGAAAGGGTCCAGGGTTGAGAATGTGTAGGGCCTTAATTCTTCACCGCGAGGTTTCGACAGTGACGAACATCGCCAGACCCTGATGTCGCCAGTGCTCCGATGTCAAAAGAAAGCCCGAAGCCCTGCACCACAGAACCTCCAAACCCCTCAACCCATACTCCCATTCAGACGAAGCCCGTAGCCCTGAAACTCTAAACCCCCAGACAAACACGAGGGAAATCCAGGAACTCTCAGAACCTTCAGCCCTTCAAGCCGAAATCCGTCCTAAAAACACGACAACTTCAAGAACGAGGCCGCCGAAGTCCCGGCGGCCTTCCGCTGCCTTTGTGGAAGACCCTTCCGCCTCTCGAGGCCTCCTTCTGGTCTTCTAAGGGCTGAGGGCGGAGGGGGTCGCGTTTTTTTGGGGTGTTTTGGGTCTTTGGGAGGAGGGGTCGGCTTTTTTTGGTGGTTGCAGGCGTGGGAAAAGAGGTTTGCTTTGGGTGCACCGGCGATTTGGCGCTAGAGAGGGACCGAGGGACTTGGATTTCGGGGGTTCAAGCTCGAGACGAATTCTTCTATCGGTTCTGTGTTGAGCTTGTGACTTATGGCCTGGTAGCATGCATTGTTTTTTGGGTTGTCAGGGCCCCGGAGCCTGACCCCAGACTGCCGCAGCAAGTCTGCAAGCATGCGAACCTGGTCAACCGTGCGGTCCGTCACCTCGCCTGCCGCCCCTGTTGTCACTCGATGAAGCTTCGATAGATCGAGCACATGACAAAGGCAGGCCCAGGCCATGTCGACGGTTTTGGTTTTCCCACCCGATGATGGTATCACCATCACCCCACCTTCGCCGCCGACCAGCACCCACAGAGCACCAGCAGCTTCAGCAGCTCATCTTAAGCACATGAGAGGAAGCGGCCTCGGCTTGGTCCATAGCTTGGGACATTCAGAGATTCACACGACACTCCTCCGGACCACACGAAGCAGAGTCTTTGCAATTTATCTGCCCGTACCCTTCTGCCCGAGCGATGGAGCTCGGCTCTCAGCTTTGCTGTGGATTCGCTTGTTTCTGGTTCAGAACGGCTTGGGCAGGGAGCATGAAGCCATGAAGCATTTGGGGCTGTTTCGTTGATGCTTGTGTCAGGAGCTCCTGTTCAAGACTGCACCTAAACCCGAAGTCTAAGTGGCTCAGTGGCGCAGACCAGGACTCCGAACAGCCCAAGGCTTAGGGCTCCTTCAGATGGCGTCGTACCACAACCGAACGAAGAGACGAAGACAGCGGATTACAAGCTGAAGCTGTAGCAAGGACATCTCCAAAATCCGAAGCCTCAGACCCTGAACGTGCACACTTCTGGGGTCGAGCTGCCCTCCTGGCCGTCAAGCCTTGAGCATTTCAGGTTCGTGCATCGAAATGCTTAGAACCCCAGGAATGCTGAAAGCAGCCTTCTTCCCAAACCCGACTTGAAAATTGAAGCGATTCGATCACCTCTTCCAGCTCAAAAGCGCGCAAGGTAGGCAGGATACATGATCTCTTGTTCTTTGGCACTTCTCGACCTGCTCTAGGGTTTGCCCACGTTGGCTGGTTGGTTCCCAGTCTTGCTAACGCCATGCTCGCTTCGACTGGGCGTGCATTGGCGACGGCTGCGCGGAGAGCGCCGCCGCGACTTGATGCCAAGGGTTCACCTTCATCGTGAGCATGCCATTGTTCTGGTCTGTGTTTCTTGATTGGTTGAGGTGAGGGTAAGGATGGTAAGGGAGTCCGCGTTTTTAGTTGCTGTCCCCCGAAACCTCAAGGCCCAACCCCTCTCCCATTCTTAGATCGCGACTCGTTCAGGGGCACGTTGTCTTCAGTCCTTCGCCCCGGCGCGGTGTGGTGTGGGCAGCGGGGCTGCTTGGATATGAGAGTCAAAGAGCCGAGGGCTTGGGCTTGAGTATTTCAGTTTTGGGCTCTTCTAGGGCTTAGGGCTTAGGGGTTGAGAAGTCGAGGATGACACTCGTCCTATGCAGCCTCAGTTGCTCAGAACGTGTACGGATTCAACGAGGGACTGCGTTTTGCAAGGCTGCAAAGCAAGCCTCTTGGGTTTAGATTGGGACTGGTGAACTTGAAACATGAGCGCCGGACGAGGGCTTTCACCCAGGTCCCAGCATCAACGCTTCAAAGAGGCCCCGAGGGAGAAAAGACTCAGAGAACATAGGCCACGCCCATCTCTGCCGAGTTCCTAGGCGAGCCTAGACGGGCCCGTGAATTTGGTTCTAGGAGGTCCTTTGTCCGTACTTTCTCAGAGCTTGAACGGCTTGAGATTCCAAGCTTGCAGCAGTCTTCCCATCAGGCTTTGCAACTGCCTCCGTGGAGGAGCGAGTTATCAACTCCGTGAAGAAGCGATCCGGACCGAAAGAGAGTTGTTCGCAAGGTGGATGAGCCTTCAGGGCTTGTTCGCTCGCATCTGAACCATCCCACGCCGTTCCGTTTTGAATTTCGAGCCACATGTGCACACCGACGCTTTCTTTCGGATTCTTGTGCGATGAGTGGCAACAGCCTTTCACAAGTTAACACCACTACCACGAAGGGGAGGCGGAGAGCAAGCAAGAGAGAGAGAGAGGCAGAAAGAAAAGAAAAGAGAGAGAGAGAGAGCGAGGATGGAGCTTGCTGCGCATCCATGTAGAGAATCTTGCGTTGATTACCGCAAATGCGCTTCCGACTGTTACAACAACAAAGCGTGCAGGTTCTGACAAGGGAAGTGGTAAAGCTCAAGGACCGCAGATGATCCTTAGAATTTGTCTCATTGGCTACCTTGAGTCATGCTTCGAGTTGGAGATACTAAACCTAACCTACTCCATTCTTGCCGAGCTAGCCGCTAGCCGAAAGGTTCAAGACGTGTGCAGGCTGTGCGTTCCGGTCCCCTTCCCCCTCCCCACCCTCGATCCCGGACGGTACCATGACCCAGTGTTCTGCCACAGCGAGATGGGCCATGATCCGTTCTGGTTTGAAAGTCTTGTGACTAGTGGCGTGTACGGATCTTACCCTGCAGCTTGCTTCCGAGGTACATGAAGCTGCGCGTGGAGGACCTGTGCTTCGTTTCGGGACGGGTTTGGGACACCAGCAGCTCTCTTTCAAGCCTCAATCCCTGACACAGATGTTTTACAGAAATCTCCGGAGTTGAGACTTCGTAGAAGCCGAGTCTCAGAGGCCCAGCTTCCAATCCCAAAAGCTCCAGAGTCGGTGCCTTGAAGATCACAAGCTCTGATACGCCTGTGACTCCCACATCCATAAAGACCCTCAAATGGTCTTTGGGATGTGTTCGTTTGGTGTGTCCTTTTTCCTGGTCCTGCGTCCCTCGAAACCCTTGACCCCCTAACAAAGCCGAAACCCACCCACAAAGAGCAAAATTGCAAACCAATCCGGCATTGGTTCCGTGGCGATTGCCGTATACCCCTCAACCTTTAGAATCCCAAGAAGCCTCAAGCCTCCACAGACCCGAAGCCCGAAGCGCAACGACAGGACCTGCGGCTGGAGACCGAAGCTGGGTCGACTTGGGAGAAGCTTCTGTATCTTCTTCTTGACCTTCTGGTCTTAGGCTCAAAGGCGCTTTAGGGTCTCAGAGATAGGGTCTTAGCTAGAGCTGTAGGGGCTTGGCCTTAGGGCCTCTGTAAGCAGCAGAACGGCTTTCCGTTTTGACCTCAGACACTGAAGCCCGCAACCCTAAATGCCATCCAACAGCCTTCCGGTGAGCTCCGAATACTTCGAACGAGTTCAGAGAAGAAGCCCGAAGCCGCAAATGTCAAAGATTGAAATCCCAATTCTAAACCCTGAAGCTCAGGAGAACAAATCTGCCCAGCAGACCGAAGCTCTCAAGGTGCTGGAAGAAACAGATGCTTGGGCTGTACAATAACCTGGACATGCTGCAAGAGTGTGAGGGTCCGCCGTGGGGGTCCCGTGTCCCTGCAGCCAGCAACAGCTAGGACACCTAACACTGAAATAAATACTCTTGGGATGCTTGGATACCTCTGGAATACATCGTAGTCCTCGCTCGGTTTGCTTTCTCTCTCCCTCTCTCTCTCGCGCTCGCTCTCTCTCTCTCTCTCCCTCTCTCCTTTCCTGGTTTGCTTTCCCTTTACACCACGACACTTTCCCAAGGAAGTCTCCCTTGACACGAAGTGGGAGGATCTGAAGTTCGACGATCTGGACAAGGCTGCCAGGGTCTTGGGTCTTTTGATTCCGTCCTTCCTGGCACTGCCATAGAAACTTGGCGGATGATATCTTGATCTCAGCGGAACCTGAACAGCCCTTACTTACGTGATGTGTTGAGCACGCAGGCATCAGGAGCAAGTAGGCAATAAAGGGTGTCCTATCTTCTCTGTGCGTTCAATGCCCGTCGAAGCTCGCTACCACATCCCCCGGCCGGAGCAAGACAGCAACACGACTTCTTCCGCGATTATTCTTCTCTACGTACGGTTCTTCTTGTTTCTTCTCCCGATATCCTAAACCCTATATAAATCCCCCGACTCTTCAACCGATCATTCGGAATACTGCCCATTGCTGCACCTCCCGGCTGGCAAGGTGGAGGTGCTCTTGGAGGTTGAGGAGGAGTTCCTGGGCGACTTTTGGGGCGTTCTCGGGGCTTGCTAAGGTTTAGGGCTGTGACTTCGGCCGCTTCAGGGTTTTATTGCCCGGCGACCAAACATCCGTGAGCACCGTAGTGTGTTCCCAGCGAGGTTTGAGAGTATTTTTTGGGACCTCCAGGTTCGAGCACGTCATTTCCGATGCCGATTCGGATGCCATTTCCTCCGTCCAGGCGTGGTTGTCTTAGGCCTATGCCTCTTAAGGACTGCTGGCCCACTTTGGGCTCTGGAAGCCCCTGCTTCCGAAGCCTTCTAGCATGCAGATGCCTGACCCCAAATAGCCTTCTAGTACTGCGTTGCGATATCGGAGAGAGTGTGCAAGTAGAAGAATCAGCTCACATCCTCGTCCTCTTGAATTCGAACGTAAGGGACCGGGCGTTCCAATTTTGGTGGAGCTTTCCAACCCTGGCTTCAATACAAAATTAGTTAAAGTTTCTTATTGCGTTCGGTGCAGTACCTGTGTTTCCTGCCTGGTCCTCGACTTCGTTGTGGCGTCTTCGGATTGCAGCTAGGCTCCTGCCAGCTCGTAGCCAGCTGACTGGTACAGTGGCTAACCCTCTGGACCGGACCTGGTGCTCCATGATCCCTCTGTGAGAGAAACACTTAAAGTAACCCACAACAGAGCAGGCTTTGTCCGTGTCGATCAATAGCAAACCTGCTGTACTTCAGACCTTTATCGATTGTTTTGCTCTCGCTCCCTTCGGAGCCTAAAGGGTGAAGTAGGTGGGACATTGGCGAAGTGAACTCATTTGGTGTTAGTTGTTTCGGAGACGCTGCCTCTCTTGTTTTGAGACTTGTTTCAGTGTTGCAGAGGATTCCAAAGTCCCGCCATGCCAATCTCGCTGGGACAGGGTGTGATCGATTACCTCCAGAAGGCTCAGGTCAAGTGAGCCGATGCAAGAGCTGTGGAGCCGGGGGGTTACTGGAGAGGACCGAAAGCGATTCAGGCTTGGTGCTTCTCTTCTTCGCGCATGGAATACTGACTAAACACTTGGACTTAGTTGCCGGCATAAGCAGCACCAGCAGCACCGCTGCCGCTGTAGTCGTCGTTGGAAGGCTTCTTTAGAGTTTGCCTTTTTCCATCCCCTTCGGGGTTGATGCAGCTTGTGGCCAGACCGGTGTGATTGCTCGGCATGATCTGCGCATCACCAAGCCGCAGACAAGCCTGAGCTTTGGGCTTGAAAATCGGGCGCCGGAGTTCAAATCCACGGGTGGTATCGCATGCCGCAGACGCACGCAATCACAAATCGAAGCCCAGAAGAGAAGATCGGAGACAGGAAAGCACATCTGTGAAATTTGTCCCCCAGATCCTCAAACGATCTTCGTAAAGAGTCCGAGACACGGACCCCGAAGCATTGCTGATCCCTAAACTTGAGACAGCAGGATCCGCCCTGGCCCAAGCGGACGCGACACAGAAATCTCGAAAATGTTCAGTCGCTGGGATTCACAGCTTTCTGGATCCTCAACTCGCCAAGTAGATCCGCTTCAAGCATCAGGCTTGCCGACGGCCCTAGGTGTCATGACACACAGTCCTTGCGGCAAGGTCCTCGGAGGACGATGGCCTGTACAGCCCCAAGGACACCACCAGGCAGCGCCACGGCGCAGTCCAAAAGATCAGTCGCCTGTGTCGGCAGCAACGGAGGTGTAGCAATGAGACTCGGGAAGGGCTGAGGTATTAAATGGGACGGTGAGTTGGGCGCGAGTGCACTCGACGGTACTGGTTCGCCCGAACGGCTTTATCGGGGTCGAGCAGCTGCCTTCATCATAATCATAAGACCAAACAGGACTATGCCCTGAACCTGGGCCTATAGCTTTCTAAACTAAAGCTTGCAGGTTCTACAGGTTTTTCAGAAATTCGAGGTTCTTGGGTTTGCTGTACACAACCAAAGCCTGTGCTTAGGATGCCTGGAGGAAGTTCTCAGGATTCCGGGATGAGGCGCGCTGTGGATAATTCAGATTCCAGCCTTTGCAGAGATCCGGCGAAACCCCTAACATACCCGTTTGAAATAATTAGAATGTACTTATAAGGTACCTATATTAATGCAAACTTGTCAATCCAAAGCGACCGTGAACAAGCTCGTTGGAGGCTTATCTTTTTCTGGTGCCTGGTATGGCTGGTGGTGTGCCGAACCTGGATGTTCGGATGCTCTTGAGAAACCCATCTTTGAGGAGGATTTGCCGGAGCTTCTGTTTTGGGGGGGGTTGACATTGAGCGGCATCTGGGACTTCTGCTTTTCGTTTCAGATGCTGTTTCATGGCTTCGAGCTTCTGTAGTTGGGCTCTACAGCCGTCGCCCCAACAACAATCTAGGTTTCGGGGTCCAGCATGTTTCGTGACCAAACCCATGAAGATTTTCTTCAGAGCTTGCGTTCAGCAAGTCGTAGTTTCAATCATAGAGTTGGGTTCGATGGATCCCAGGGCCAGGACATGATGCAGAATCTACTGGTTCAAGTTCTTGGAATGCTGTCCTCGCCTGCTCCTTTGATCCTCGTGCTGCTCTTGTTCTGTCGGCGGCGACCATGCGTGACACTAACACCGACAAGATCAAGAGTACGAAGGCTCACTGCTCCAAAAAATGCTGGAATTTTTTCGTCATAGCAGCATGTCGTCATCCTCCTCGGAGTAGTGGGAACAGCGGCAAAAGCAGCAGTGGCTGTAGCAGTAGCAGCGGCAGGAGGAGGAGAAGGAAGAGGAAGAGTAACAGCACTAGCAGCAGCAGCAGCAGCAGCAGTTCTAGGTCCTACTGGTATTTGCCCTACCAGTACCAGTCGTCACCGCCGACGTCGACGGGCATTGTGGTGGATGTCGTGTCGGTGTCGTCGTCTCTGTTGTTGCTGTTGTTGTAGCCGCGGCACATCATTCTTGCAGCCACGTCAGAAAGAAGAGGGCAGCAGCGGCGGTGATCATCATCCACCATCGCCATCATCAAACCCAGATTCGCACAAGCTTCCGAACCTGCGATTCAAGCCCTGGCCGAGGCACCATCTAGCCTGGCCTGTGTGGAAGAGACGGCGCGTGGCCCTGAAGCAATCAGCTGCACCTGTCGGCGTTCCTCCTGACACTTCTTGCGTTGGTAGAGATGAGTTCTTGTACCTAGGGGTCTGCAAAGTGGGGGGGGGGGGTTCTTACATGAAGGATCATGCCATTTTCGGTTCAATTTTTCTGAAATTGCTATGTACGATGCCTTCCTTTGGGTGCTGGTTGCTTGTAGCGAAACAGTCCGCTGCAGAGCGCTCAGTTAGAGGGTCTCTCGGGAGTTGAAGTTCGAGCGGGTATTCGGCTGAAGCGTGTCTACCCGAAATGCTAAAGCCTCATGCATACTGCGGCGACGAGATACCGATGAGTTCTGGAGCCTAGACTCAAGCCTGCAAAGCGACTCGGGCTGAAAGCTTCCAGGTGCTGGCACTGATCCTGAACCCGACTCCGATAGAGAGGCACAGAGCTGAACCGGGGGAATGCGCAGGCTGCGGAAGTTTCAGAGCAGTCCGTATATGGCCTGTATAACACTTTCGAGTCTATGCATGCGTCTTCGATGCCCCCTCCATACTCGGAGCGACGTGGTGAGGTGAGGCTTCGAGTAAGCTTCGAGTTTCAGTTGTGTGCGATTTCTACCGCTTCGGGCCCCATGTTCAGGGCAATGTTCGTAAGATGCCGCTCCCCTCACTCCGTGCGTGCGTAGCACCAGCCCCTCAATGCTACCTGAAAGATGAACCCCGAATTTCAGAACACGAAAACCCGAAACTCTATGAAGAGCCTTAACGGCCAAACCGTGCCGAAGCCATGTTTGAGGTATCGCCGGCGGCTTTGCCGCTCGCAGGTCGGAGTCCCGACATTTCTGGCTTCCTACTTAATCGGGAGGGGTGTCATTAAGTAGAAGGATTTTGGGACAAAGACCCCGAGGCTAAAAGCCCAAAGGCTTCAGGGTTTCAGAGAGTCGCTTTGGGGTTCTGCCACATTTGGGAGCGGCCAAGGTCTACTGCGCTGCTGCAGTGGTTGCGGGCATCCGCTCCCCGGCTTCCACGAGCATCTCTCAGGGTTTCTGTCGAGGTTTCTCGGAAAATGATGTGTACCGCAGATTGCAAGGCCAGAAGTCCCGAAGAACTTTGCATCCATGCCTCACGATCAATGACACACCGCATTGAGGCCGAAATTCACCAGCAAGCAGCAAGCACTCTTTCTTTCCACCAATCTCCCAGGGCTCGAAAAGGCCCCAGCCCAGGCACGAAAGCCCAAGACAGTTCATCTAAATGCCTTGGCTTCTGAAGCGCTTTGAACGAGGACTCTTGATGGGCTGCCGGTGGCCCCTGAGCTGCAAACGCGTTCAGCGAGGGAACATTCCTTCGGCCTTCGGCCCAGGTCGGCTGAGGATCTTCTCTACGCGTATTCCGCGGAGCATCAGATCTTCTTCAGCATGGTGATGGCCTCGAAGCTTCCATGTCAGCGGTGTTGTTCAAGGCCAGACTGTCCCAGAACGTTCCCACGTGTCAGGCTAAGCATGTAGGCCCTGAATCCCTGAAGCTCTTGCATTACACCCACAGGTTCGGACGCGAGGAGACGATTGTCGGACTGTCCTGCACGCTTGAGATCCCAAACGCACTTCCGAAATATTGCTCGGCCTTTCCGCGATACTTCGGACTCGATCAGGGGCCAAATTGTGGAGCCGTGAAGAAGAATAAGGCTCCAGTCAAAAACCTTACCAAAACCAGTGAATATTATGGAGATTGCACTTCCCGTCCTTGGACGGGACACTCGAAAGCATCCTCTGAGACCGGAGCATACGAGCCTTGCAAGGAAGAATTCCAAAATGGCTGGGGAAGATTAGAGTATAGCTTAGTATGATAACTTAGTATGACTTTGCACAACTAGGGAGTACAAGGGTACAGGCCCCTATCTTGGGTGCCTCTGCCTCGAGTCATAGTCTTAGGCCGCCGGCCACTGGATCATCTCGATCTGGGAAGATCGCCAAAACTGGACTGGGAGTCCAGTGTAGTCAGCTTGAGGCTTCATGGCCTGTATGGTTTCGGGATGTTTCGGTTTCGGGTTTAAAGTTTAGGGTTGACCCATTAGGCTGAGAAGCTGAGGCTTGTGGAAATGGTCAAGTTGAAGGGCCAAAGGATTTGCTTTGCTGCGCAAGTCACTTGTAAGGCCACGAAGCTCCTCCTGTCAAACTTTCGGGATGTGGATGCCTTTACGTTTTCAAAGCCTCGCGACTCCTTCCTACTTGTAGATCTCTGGTAACCCTGCAACCGCAGCCTACTGTTTCCAGTGGACAATGGTGGAAACGCTAAAAGAGGCTCTTGAGTCTTTGTCCCTGCTAGTTGGGTGTGTTGCTCAGGAACTGCATGAGTGACTAAGCTCAGACAGGTGGTAATTAGCAAAGACTGCTCGCGATTGAGACGTGAACACCCTATTTACGACTAGATTCGGTGCATTCGTATCCTCACTTCGGGCCATGACTCATGACCCAGAAACTGTCACCCAAGTGTAAACCGAATGATCCCCAGCGACATTTTCCGCTGCAGGACCTTCCTGCGTGGAGGGTTAAGTGCACAAGACACAGTGAGCAGGAGCCTCAGATCTTTCGCAGTCTTTTGTAGCCGTTCGTGATGGTCCTGCTATTTGGGTTTTGAAAATATTCATAGTTTGAAAACACCAGCGCCTGGTCGCAATTTCGCTGCACGGGAGTGACAACTTGAAGCCGCTACTCATACTCTTTGTGCATGCTGCGTGCGGAACATTAAGGCTACTGGCCATGCACTGCACCATGCCATGCTTCCTCAAGTTTCCAAAGCACCAAGATCGAGCGGCAGGTTTCTTGAAAATCCAGGGGAAGGACGGACCAAGCACTTTCCTCTGGCAAGCCTACCTGCTGCGCCGGCCTTAGCTTTTCTGGACCAGGCGGGTCAAAGGTTCCTCCGGCCTTCCACGTAGGCTTGCGGAGCTGCGCCCAATCTTGCTCAATTACGTTCATGTGCAGTCTGTATTCTCGTCTCAGGCTTTGGGCTTGATAAGCATCTACTTGAACTGAGCTGTAAACTCGATCCAAAAGCCCCAAACCCCGAAACCCTGGCGTTGGTTTGAGCTGAAGGCTACTAAATTCAGTTCGCCCCGAATCGAAGTCCTTCCAGTCTGTGGGCTGGGTTAGGTAAAAAAGCTGGACCACCCTGGCGATAAAGAGTTGATGTTTGAAGCCTGCAGTGCCTCGAGTCTGCCAGGTTGTGGGTTGTGGGAAAACCTGTTTCAGGTTTACCCGATTGAACCCACTTCCAGACTCTGATCTAGCAGGCTTCTGCTTTGTTGCGGAGCCTCCCGGCGGCTGGCCCTCAAGTCGTCCAGCTGCATTGTGAGTTGAGGCACCACACCGTGGCAGCCGTTGCTTTCGTCGCCGCCATGAGACTGAAAGTGTGGGCCCGAGAGATGAGAAACCGAATCCGGTGATGGGCCCAAGAAAGTACCAAATCCACAGGAAGAGGGTTTTCTGCGGCCTGTGCTGAGGATGTAGCGCAGTGTCGTGAATGAAACAAACCTTGAACCCCGGCAGGAGACAAGAAAAACGATCATGCTTGAAGTTCGCTGAAGCAAACGCTCCCTAAATTCACCACCCCAAGTTCGTCCCACACCGAGCTTGGGGAGGTCTGCACCGGGCTGGCAGCATTCGGCCTTGCCGCATCCCCGAGCTGGTCGGGGAGGGAAGTGGCTTTAGGACTTTACGTCGAATGCTTCACAGCTAGGGTTTTGCACTGTCCTTGAAGGGACGTTTCATTTCGCGCAAGTCTGATAGGACTTTGGGAAGTCGGGCCTGGTTAGGGGTTGCAACTTCGGATATGAAAAGTGTCGGAGTTGCTGCGTGTCTCAGGTCTGAAATCTGGTATAGTTTTGTAGGCTCAGGCTGGCTGAGGGGTACGGGTGCTCCAGGCTAGGAGATTGCGCACTGGTGGGTGTCGTTCGGGTTTGCTGTTTTGGGCGTAGCTGTTGGGTCTTGGCAACCTCGCAATAGATCCACCAACTTATAAGGCGTCTGCCAAAACTGGGTACTGCTGTGTGTTCGAAGTATGCGGAGTTTTAACTGACTGAGACAGGATGATCCTCACGGGGAGGGTTCGGAGCCTGAGGTGTTTGAAATGCCCGTGCTGTACATGAACCATCGAGAGTTCGCTGCTCGGGGCCTCAGTGGGATCGCGCTGATAGCAGCTTGTTCTTTTTCGGAAGATGCCAGGGGGTTCTGACCACTGGGGTCAGCAAGACTGCTTGTTTGCGCTGGCCAGCACTTCTCCGCTCCCTGAACACACTACTTTGGCAGGGGCTTCAAACCTGTCTCTGCATGCAGGGAATCGCAGTCCCATAGATGATGGCAGACTGGGCAGCTGCTTTCGTCTTACCAGTATCGCTGGAATTCTAAGCCTCGAAGCTCCAGCGAAAGGTTTACGCAGACACGATGCCGCACTGGTTCAAAGACGTCAGGCGTGGACATGGCCTCACGTGTTGCCATCTTGCATCCTGCACTCAGAGTTTTTGGGGAATACGATGTGAGCGCTGGTGCTACCCAAGAGCCTGGCAAGAATCTGGAGGGTGTTGAGACCTTGGATTAGGATGCCGCCGCACAGTTGGACTCGGGGATAGCACTCGCAGCCCAACTCTTGTCATCCCAAGCCGAGTTATTCAAACCTTACCAAACTGTGTGCAAGTTGAGACCTAGGGCCATTGCGACCAAACAAGTTAGGGCTTGCAACGGCATCTCGAGGTGATGAACCCAAACGCCCCACAGGCAAGTGGAGGCATTCTGGATCAGCTTGCGGTTGTGGTTCAAGGTGGCTCGTGGCGTGCCTGGGCCCCGGGCGCATAGCCAAGAGCATCGGGTAGAGTTTCAACGCTGAAGGACTGTAGCACAGAAAGCTTTTGGGAATGACTTGCTGGTACTGGAAAGCTGCTTGGGCCGTCCTCCAACCGCCGTTCCACCAGAGCTGGTGCTTGCCTCTTGACCGGAACAGCCTAAACCTCCAAGGAGCACATCGCTTAATCCTGGGCTAAGGTCTTTCAGAGCTGCAAAGCCAAAGTATTAGCCTTGCGTTTAGGGTCTACACCATTAGGCTCAAAGCGTAAGGGGGAGAACTGCTTCTGTTGGCGGCTTGGCTGCGTGGGAGCTGGTGGGTTTATTGATGCTACGGCTGAGGAGGGTATGTGGAAAGTGGCTAGGGGTAGTTGGAGTGAATTTCCCGAGCTTTCTGGTGTTGCATTCAGAGATCTCCATAAACAAGATCCTTCCCTCATCTATCAAGAGAGAAGAGCCGACGGCGTCCTGACCCAAGAATCCTAGCCGCAATTTGCCCAATAGGCACAAACCGGAAACCCGAGGTCCCAAGATTGAAAACCTCCGAAGGCCAAGTGTGGTGTACCTGTACTCGATCTTCTTCTGGCGAGAGGAGCTGAGCAAGCTGTCTACGAAGGACACTGCCCGGAAGGCTTCCCGGGCTAAATTTCCTCCAGGTGACACTGATGCTTCGGACTTTGGATGCTGAAGCTTCGAGCCTCAGCCATCCTGCCCTGCACCGGCTTGCCCTGCAATCGGAACGCAGAGTTGTTACTGTAGCTTACGCTCGCGGCTGGGCTAAGGCTGAGTGTCTCAATGGCTTCAGGGTTCGGAATGAAGCAGTGTGCTACTGCAGTGTGCTTTCAGACATCACGGCATCGGCAACTTGGAGTTCCACTTCCACTCCCAGACCTTTTCATGTAGTACGCCAGCGTAGCTGGAGCAACAGCAGCGGCAACAGGAAAGAAGAGGCGGCGGCGGTGGTGGTGGTGCTGGTGAGTAGTAGTAGTTGTCGCCGTAGTACGACGACGACTACTACTACGACGACTACTACCACCACCACTACTACTACTACTCCTGCTGCTACTACTACTACTACTACTCCTACTACTACTACTGCTACTGCCACTACCACTGCCACTGCTACTGCTACTGCTACTGCTACGACTACTACGACTACTACGACTCACGACCCCTACTCCTACCCCTACTCCTACTCCGACTACTACTACTACTACTACTGCTACTGCTACTGCTACTGCTACTTCTACTACTACTACTACTACTATGATGACGACTACCACTACCACCACCACCACGACCACTACGACTACGAATACGACTACCACTACCACTACCACTACTACTACTACTACTACGACTACCTCAACTACTAGTACTACTACTACTACTACTACTACTACTACTACTACTACTACTCGCACTGCTGCTGCTGCTGCTGCTGCGACTACGACGACGACTACTACTAAGTACTACTACTACTACCACCACTACCTGTACTGTTTCTACTACGACGACGGCTGCTGCTACTATCGCTACTACTGCTACCACCAGCACCAACTCCTAGCTGTTGGAACCGCTTTTGGAACGTGTGAGATTCGTTTGGCACGGACAAAATGCGTGTTACTTGTGGTAAGGTCTCACAGAACGAAGGAGGAATCATGATAATCACCATGACCATCGTGGTTGCTTGAGAGTTGTTGAGCCCCCAGAGGAAGCCTTGACCTATCATGGTATGGCGATTTTCTTCACAGCGTTGACCTCAGGGCTTGGAAGTTTGGGACTTACTTGGGCACTGCACAGCACAGAAGGCCTCAGCCCGAAATCCTGTGTAGCTGGGGTTCAACGGGTTGGGAGTTGGAGCTTTGACGGGATGATCCCTCGCACCGGAACCCTGGACAGCCGGCTTTGAAACACAGGCTGCTGGCCAGCACGGAGCCTTCTAAATGAGTTGGTGTCAAGATCTTGTGGGGTTGTTCCAAAACTGTGGTTCCAATTGCAACAGGTACAGGGGCGGAAGCAGTAGTTGCGAAGTCTTGCTTGTATATATTATGTTTCGTGTGGCAGTGAATGACGCATACGTGATTCTTGGCATGCATTTGTCCCCGAAGTCAGCTCAAGCCTGGGTCATGGATGGTCAAACAATCCCTTGTCATGAACACTCGACAATACCTATGTTTCCGAGTTTTCTTGCAGGGAGCTGGGGGTACAGTAGCGGTAGGCTCTGGAGAGCACGAAAATTTCAACGTTTCATGAGAATCTGGGTTGCCCAGGTCTTGAACTGGTTCTTGTCTGAGACATTCCTCTATGCCTGGGAGAAGAAGGCGAGCTGTGCGGGAGTGTGTGAATAGGCAAGCTACTATCTTGCAGTTTTCTGCACGCCAAGCCCCTTTAGCCTCTCAAATCTGATGCTGCGCCTTCTAGAACTAGCACGGTGGAGTGTTAGAGAAACGTGATGCTATTCAACATGATGGGCATGCTTCCCGGAGGAGACAGGTGTTGCTGCAGGGCATAGTCCGGGAATGGGTAAAGTGTGAGGTTTCTGGAGCAAGCCATAGGAATGGAGTTTGGTTAGGACAAGCTTGAAATTCGTCTGGCTGGGATCACCACGCCATACCTGTCTGCTGTACCGAGGGTTTGAGATGCTAATGTGTCGAGGATGTCGGATGCCTGCAGGGCACAGGCATAAGCGGCTTCGCTATTGTTACAGTGGATTTGTGCCGTAGTAGGAACCCCGAAATTAATTTCCGGACCTAAGAAGCCCGAAATCCCCAACGGTAGTTTCAGAAGATAAGGCACACCGTTTTATTGCCACACAGCTGCATCTCAATTATGAGGAACTCTAAAGAAGGCACGGCAGCCCCAAGTTTCTGAAATGTTAATCTTACTCTTCGAGATTTCCGCTTGCCAGGATTTGGAGCTGGCTAGCAGCGGCCTCCCCAGATTCAGATACACCAGGGCAAGTCCTGCTACGTAGGGGGCGTAGAGGAAGTCAGAGAAATCCATGGGGAAGAGGCTTTTGCCTCTTGAGATTTGCGGCATCGGATTCAGGCCCCAGTAAGAAAGCCTGGAGTTTCAAATTGGGGTGCTGTAGGCTTTGAGGTTGCAGTGCGACAGTGCTGCGTGCGTGGAGATGTCTATGTTGAACACGTGTTTCTGAATGTCGAGAGGTCTTGCCCGGTCCATGAACATGGTGTGAGGTGCATCCAGCAAGGCAGAAGAGGACTCTGAGCAGAGGGCATGCATTGGTGCCAATGCTTCCTTTACCAATGGTATGGCGGCAGCCTGTTGCTCTTGGATTGGAGGAGTTTGGGTGTTGGGCTTTGCAGGATGTGAATCGGACTTTCCATGAGGGGCTGTCCGATACCATACTGCAGGCGTGCTCCTGAAAAAAACTTTAGAGCCAAATCTGCGAGGACTTGGAAGAGAAGTTCCGGATGTTGCTGCGCCCGGAGGATGAGGCATCCTGCTCGGAGTTAGGATCTCGAGAATCCCGGGCACAGTTGAAACTGTCTACAACGAGGCGCGATTGACGTTGCAGTCTTTATGTCTTTGGCAGCCCGGCCTCAGAATGATCAGCGCCAAAGAATCCCAAGCCACGAAACTGCCCGTCAAATTTCTGACTGTGCAACTCGCCTCGGCCATCAGCTTGGACGCTTTTTGCCGCTTGCATCCACAGCCCTGACAATTGATGTACCCTGCCTAGCAAAGAATCCTAGAAACAAGACTGACTACAGTGACTGCAGTACTGATGGCATTTGTTCGCCACGTCAGGCGAAGACACCTCAGAAGGCCAGACAGGAGCGCCGAATCTAGATGCCTACTTGAACAGCTTCAGCCCTGTAAGGAAGCCAGGGGGGGTTCTGTGCCTTGCATTCTGATGCAGACTGTCGAACTAGTGCTGTCGATCTCTAGCCTACCTTCTGCAGCCTGTGAGATCCCGAGCACGGGCCCCTACAGCCCGCACGCTGAGACCAAGCCTGAAACTCAAACTCGCCTGCAGCCTTCCTCCTAAAGCCACCAACAGAAGCTTTGAGGAGGACGATACTTTGGCCGAAGATGTCCCAGAAGTGGCAACATGGCACGTTAATAGGTGCCTCTGAAGTCCTTGTCGGCTTGGTTTGTAGGTTTCTCTGTGATTGTCAGCATTTCGGCAAGTTGATGCTGTTGTCACTCTGTGGTCGACGGTTTGAGGTGTAGGGCGATTGGCAAATGAGCAGGGCTCGCTCGTTCCGGCTGCGGTCGGCTCGGTTTGAGGACCCCTTCGGGCTCGTGCTGGATGTGTGTATGCCATAGGTTCAGACCGTCCATGTCCTTGAGAAGTCTGATTCGAACACTCCAAGCACCAGCCCGAGAAGTTGCCGAGGCTTCGTAGCCCCGAGCCTGTTCACCGAACCCTAGATCCAAGCACACCCAAATCTACACATAGCACGATGTAGGGCAAGCTGTTACTGAGCTTCATACACCCGTAGCGAAGTTCAATGCTCATGTAGAAGCAGAGACCTCTCGAGAAACCCTGGTATCGCAATGTGGAGTTCTTGCACTCGGCGCTCACGAAACATAGCATGAAGATATTTTTTGTTACCTGCAGCACGCAGCATTAAACACCCTCGCGATTCAGCGAATCGCGTGCTAGTGATGGCCGGGACTGCCGAAGGAAAAGCAGCAACAAAACATGCTGTTGCAATCATCGGCGTCATCATGAAGGCTTACAACAGCACCAGGAATTTCGGAAGGACACAAATGGTCGATCCCAGGCAAAGAAGCAGCTCGACTCTGCCAGGGAAGCCCAGCAAGTCATGTATCATTGGAGTTTTTGTGATACAGCATTCAGGTCTTGGGGAGTTCATGTGGCATTTAGCGTGTGCGGGTGATTTGGAGTGCCATCTGACATGACACACACAGAGAGGCCAAAGCCAAGTCACTGAAATCCTGAATCAAGAGCTGTGGCATCTGGGCTGGGGACGAAGTCTGGGATTTATGCACTACCATCCGGTGCGGAGATTCGGCGTTTCTGGGGAGTCTACCTTTGCCGAAGCTTGACGCACCTAGCTATCTGTGGAACTACCGATCTACGCATGTGTGCGTACATCCATTACTTTTGCCGTAATACATCTACACACACACAATCAATATATATATATATATAGATAGATAGCATATCTATATATATGTATATATATGTATATATATATATATATATATGATCCCGGTTCTCGGTTCGCCGACCCCCCCCC
>BGNK01000658.1:44609-63062 GCA_003297005.1 Symbiodinium sp. clade A Y106 | reverse complement strand
GGGGTGGGAGAGGGGGGGAGAGGGGAGGGGAGGGATGTATGTATGAGGTAGGTAGGTAGGTAATATATAATAGACTGTATATGTATATGTGTACGTAACGTATGCATGCATGCATGCATGCATGCATGCATGCATGCATGCTTGTATGGATGTATGTATGTAGGTATGTAGGTATGTATGTATGTATGCAGTCATATGTATGTGTGTGGTCGTATGTATGTATGTAACCTATAGATTACGTAAGTTTGTTTGTATGAGTGATTGTGTGCGTATGTATGTGTGTATGTGTGTATATAGATGTATATGTATATGCCTACGTACGTATTTACGTACGTATGTATGTACGTATATTTGTGTGTATGTATGTGGAGGTGTATGCCTGTGTGTATATACCTATACATGTACATGTACTCCCGGTCCCGGGCTGCTACCCCGTCCCCACCATGGTATCCCCCTTTTTGTTCCTTAATCATCACAACTGGGTGTGACAATAGTCACAGAGACCAAGCCCGATGGGGGAACGATCCCTGACGAATGTCATGATCGGCCTGACAGCCAGTGCACCGGGGAGAATCACACCAGGGCAAAGGTATTTAGGCAACGTCACATCATTCAGAAAGGACGTCGAAGTCTGGTATCTCAGACAACAGTTATGCAATGGCCAGAGTTCAAAGTGTGCAGCGCATTGTCCATCCCATTTTGGGTGTCGAGCTGGTGGCCTGTGTTTCAAGAAACTCCCCACCAGGTCACGGCTGAGATGTTTAGCAACAAAGCCAACTGCGAAGACGGTGCTCTTTGGGTTGAGGCGGCTGCCTGAGCTCACTGCATGTAGCACGTTGGATTGGGGTCAGTCGTACGGCTCGGTCCTTCCCCAATCGGCAGTGCTGAGATTGACAAAGTCGCCTACGACCTCACGGAGTTCTTAGGCCAGAGGGCACGGCTTTGGGGCTGGCTAAGCTCGGAACGTCGGCGTCGGTCACCAAGCGCAAATCCACGATTTTGGCTTTTGGAGCTTTCCAGAAACCACATTGCAACATTAGTACACACATGCCACAAGCATCATGTTGCAATTATGTACCGTATGCAGGGTGCCGGCCTCGTGGTGGGGGCAACCGACGGGTCTTCGTTTGTTCGCGCGCTTTCGTACCTCACCAGCAGGTCTCCACAGAGACCATTAGCGCATTTTGCTCCGTCGCTGAGGGTTCAAATCTCAGGGGTTTGGGGGTTTAGACTGTATTTTTCGCCGGACCCACACAGTGAAACTGCAACAGGGCTCCAGGAAAGCTCAACACCCGGTCATGAGAACCCCAGACCAAATCGACGTAGGTCTTCCGACTTCTCTTAAGGCCTCAAGCTGAAAGACCCGTAGTTCCTCTCACCGGGTGCTTCACATAGTTAGGGGTGCCTGCTTTAGGTGTCCTTTGCATATTGTTCATCCTCTGAATTACGGTTTATGTTGGGGTCCGGATTTTTCAAAGCCAGGCAAACACCCGGGTGGAGATCCCATCCTTCGACAGTTTGCCTTCAAGGACGCTAGCAAGGCTGGGTCTGTAGTTTCTCAGGATTTTACGCTGGACCGCTGGAGACTGGAACGCTTTTTTCTGCGCTGCTGCATGACCGTTTCTGATGAGATTTGTGTTGGATTACATGCTTAGTTTAGGGTCATAAGATGGAATAGGTACTAGGAAGTCCACGTGATTTCGTCCCGGTAAAGAGATGGAAATTGGAGCCAATGGCAGTACAGAGGTTCGCGACCCGAAAAGGCCACCACTCGGGCTGAAGTGCGCACTCTGCACATCTCAATGATCAGGAATCTTCAGTAGTTTTAGCTGGCGCCGTGTGCTCCAGAATGCGCATTCTTTAGACTCGTGGTTTTCTTGATGTGATTTGATGATCTTCAACTTGCTTGCTCTGCATGAACTGCTTTTACATTGTACAACATAAGACTATGATGCATGCTGCCTAAAATTCCAAAGTCTTCTAAGGCGACGCACCTGGAAATCACGAGGTGATGCCACGCTGTCCTCCTATGTACCCACAACACCACACGATTCGTTGCTATTCTTTGTGCGCAGTTATTTGTGGTTGTCTCTGTCCCCCAGGCCTTTCACAAGGCCAAGCACTCGATGCGCCCTGGCTTCCTACAGTAGACCCAAAAACCCCTGAGCCCCAAACCGTGCTAACGAGGCCCTAAGTCATTTACCCTCCGAAGCCTCTCCGAGAAGAGCCAAGAGTGCTGAGTGCCCGTGCTGTGTAGATCCCCAGCCCAGGCGCTTGCACTCTCACAGATCTCAATCTTGGCTGCTTAGGGTGACACCCAAGAAGCCCGAAGCTCTGAGGCCTCAAACCCAAGGCCCTGAATCCTTCGCAGACCGAGGAAGGCCAAGATGCAGATGCAAACGTACTGCATCGGCCCCATGGTGCAGGCGTGGAGCTCAGGAGTCTGGGGGCTAGGGCTTCGGGCATTTCGATGTTTGGGTGGGGGATGAAGAAGGATGTTGTTCAGGGTTTTGTCTTTGGGTTTGGGACTACGTGTGTTCGGGAGGTTGAGCCGACCTTTTCAATGCCGCAAGAGAGGATGTTCACAAGAAGTGCATTTGAGTCGAGTTTGTGTTCACCAAAAACCTGCAGAGCGGGCCAGAAACTGCAAGTAATTGCCTGTCCTTTGACATGGCTGCGCAGTTTTGCAGGCAGAACAGGCATTTGTATCTCGCGACCTTGTCTGTCTATCTACGGCCTATCTGTCTGTCTATCTACCTGTAAGACACCCAAACCCGGTGTGAACTCACCTCCAAGACGATGGCAACCCCAAGCCCCTAAATCCTTGACCCCAACGCGGGTGCGGAGGAAATGAAAGAGTACCGCATCTTCGAACACTCCCAGGATCTCAGTTCGGGGTTGAGGGCTTAGGCTGGACCGCAGAACAAGTACATGCGCCTTCGCATTGGCAAGTAGGCCTAGCGTGGGTATAAGAGCGCACAGAACCACAAAACAAGACCGGCCGATGGCGTTTAGGCTGGACGCTCTGCTCTTGTTAATGATTTAATGCGTCCGATTGCTTTGATCGAAGCAATGTCATGTATCTCTTGAGTCAAGATCTTGGCGAAGGCGGTGTGGTTCCAAAGATTGTGGAATGTGCTGCAGGAGCTTCAAGACACGTTCTTTGAGTTTCGCAGCTTGGCAGTGCCCTTGGCCTCTTCTGCGCGTTCTTGAGTGTGTGGTCTTGAGCATTCACGGAACTGAGTTCTCTGGTATTAGGTCGTGAAGGCAAGGGCTTCAAAGGGCTAAGGTTGAGCCTTCGCGGACAGGAACCTTGTTGCAATCGTGCCACAATATGCCACAGTATTAACAGTGGTGCTTCCTGCCTCAGACCGACAAATGATGGATCGCAAGCTAGAGCACATCGTCGAGGTGTAGACGCTTTGTGTGTTGCTTTGTATATGCGAAGGCCATCGTCCTCGCTGTGGCCTGCTGGATCTTGCCCCAGAGCTTCCTGACGCACGTGAGACCCCTCTCGGAGGCCAGGAGGGCCAGGAGGTCCAGGGCTGGGTGCGCATGTCATTTCAAGTTCAGTTTCTTCACATTGCGATGGGGAAGTTGCTAGCCTCGCAGGGCTCAAGTTGAAAGTTTCAGGCGAACCACCACCAGACCAAGGGCCTCTCAGGCATAGGTAATGTGTTCAATTCTTGATAGTATCTGGGCTGCGCACTGCCTTGCAACAAGTTCTAGATGCACATGTTGTGCAGTTGAACCTGCGAACCTTGAGACTGCCGGCAGGCTTTTCAGCACTTTGAAACATGCCCCCGAAACCGATGTCTGTGATGTTTGGAGTTTGCTGCTCCGCGTTGTTGTTTGGCATCTGGCGCTCCGAAGACAAACTCTAAAACCACTGGCCGCCCAAAGACGCCCAATCTTGAAACCAACACATGAGTTCAGTAACTCCCTAAACACATTTGCCGGTTCGAACCTTTGCAAAACCCCCACCGACACTACCACAAACACCTTGAACCTGCCGAAACTTTGCAACGCCCCCTTTTCTTACAATCCTTACCCGCTCTTCTGAACAGGAAGTCCTAAAGCCAGTTCCTGAGCACCTGATCGCTACGCTAAACGCCCAACCCGTCAACCCCCAAAGCAAAAAAAGCGCAGACATCCGATCGAAAGAGGATGCCGGACCTGCTGCACGGCTCCTGGCGCCGGGTCTGGCTGGGGCCTAAGACCTGAGTTTCGAGGATGCTAGATCGAAGTAGCAGTCGGAGTCACAGTAGCAGTAGCAGTAGTAGTGGTAGTAGCAGTGGTAGTAGTAGTTGTTGTTGTAGTAGCAGTAGAAGTAGGAGTAGTAGTAGTAGGAGTAGGAGTAGAAGTAACTACTACTAGTACTACTGTTACGACGACGACCACGTGTGTTACTCTTAGCTGCTGGATATCATCAGCAGAGAAGCCGAAGAAGAAGACCAACGAGCATCATGTTTGCTGGGATGGCAGGCTATTGTGTCCGACTTAAAGCTTCGGCATTTTGCTTACAAGATGGCTTCTGCGCTGAGTGATCCAAGGTTTGGATTATTTTAGGCTTCGTTTTCTTGGGTGGACCTCAAGCTCAAAGCCACCGAGCCAGAAGGACCTCAAAGTCCAGACGAAAGCCTGAAAGATGTCATGCGTTGAACAGAAAAACCCGGTAGGATGTAGACAAGACCCAAAAACCACCGTAGGTGTTTGTGACTTCTAGTTTGGAGTTACCGAAAATGAGGGGGTACCTTATTTCGGGGTCCTTATAATGAGGATCCTACTATTTAGGGTACTAGATTACTTCGGAAACCCCCATTTCCATGTCTAGTACCTCCGAAAGCTGCATTCGCCCCTCCGAGGCGCTGACGGTCGGTACCTCCGTGATGCTGCTTGGGCCCGGGCTCCGGGCTCAGCTAAGTAGTAGTAGTACTAGTACTAGTACTAGTACTAGTACTACTAGTACTGCTAGTACTACTAGTACTACTAGTACTACTAGTACTACTAGTACTACTAGTACTAGGAGTAGTACTAGTAGTACTAGTACTACTACTAGTACTAGTACTGGTACTGGTACTAGAAGTACAGGGCCGACTTAACCCGGCACCGTGGACCCTACCGGGTTTAGGGTCTTGAAGGTATCCGGCTGCCAGGATACTGCCGAGGCCCATGTTCAAACGCAGAACATATACGGACCTTTCACTCAAAGAGAAAGATCTTCAAGCTCCATATCAGTACTTACTGCGCAATTGCATGCTTTCGATGCTTTGTTGTGCTTACGCAAAGTCAGCTGCTGCAATAAATGTCCGAAGTCCAAGACTACGCCTTAGCAGCAACATCAGGACATGATCTTTACAGACCTTTATGCCTAGAGCCTGATTGGAGCACAGACGGACTGTTGACTCATTGACCCCCCATAGTTCGGTCGCAGACGATTACTTGTTGGAAATGGCCGGATGCATTTCTGCAAGCGGTTTCCGGGTGTGACCTGCCTGCTGTGTTGTCTTTTCGCACGAAACCCATACCACAAAAACAAGCACCAAAGAAATCAAATGGATATAAAAGGGAATGTCAAGTCACACGTCCAAAACCAAGACCGAAACGGTTCAGGGTCTGTTAAAAGACCCCATAAAAGAACTGTACACCTTGCTTTAGAGGTCAACTTTCCGGTATTTCTTCGTCCAAGACAAAGAGAACTGTGTAAACGCAGACCCTAAAAAGCAAATCTTGAAAGCACCGTCGATGCATAGCTAATTGCATATGTTTCCAACAACTGTTGTTGTTGGTTTTGCTTTTGGGGCTGGTGTTGGTTGTTTGGTAGTGGTGCTTCGCATCTGTTGAGAGGATACGCCTCTGTTAGCCGTTTAAAGGAAGCCAAACGCCGCTGTTCATGGTTCACTATTTCGTTTTCTCATACCTCTGCTTGATTCTGAGCTAAGAGTTGCCATAACCATGCAAATCTGCAATTAATGCGAGCAGTCCTTAAATTCATACTAGAACAAACACATGAACCACACCGGCTCATGCCGCGAATTGGACTAGAAGCTAAATAGCAGGAATTCCAAGGACCCGCCTGTCGAGGTTCCGACGCTTGAGTCCGGCGAAATGGACACCCGGAGCGATGGCATTCGCAGTGCTACTGCCATGATTACTGCACCGCAGGCTGGAATGGTGGCTGAATGGCCACGCACACCGAACCAGCACACCAGATGATGTGCTATGTGCTGCTGCGTACAACGCGTGTGTGCGTGTGTGCGCATCTCAATTATTTACCTCTCTACGTAGACAGCTATGTACGTATGTTGCCTGTGCATGCATGCATTCTTGCATCTGTTTTGTTGTTACACACCTAGGCAAAGATGTATGCGTGTATGAGAACTTACGCTTGTACATGTACATATGATACACGCAGGTATATGTACGAAAGCTCGACAGAGTATGCCATATTGCCTACATGATTGCAAGTGCAGCTCGCGAAGCTTTACAGAGCCCTTTGCTTGAGCCCTTTTGGCTTTGCCAGGCGGCTTTCTCGGCTTTCATGGTCGGCTTGGGGCTGGCCCGCGGGCCCAGCACGCGCAGCGTGTGTTCATGACTGGATTCTGCTGCATTTGAAATCCAGCTAGTCTTCCTCTCATGCATGACTATTGCGGCTCAGCTGCTCGTTTCTGAACCTCGCGAGCATCCAGATGCCGAAGGAACGACCTGACAACTCTAATCTTAGCCGCCCACCAGCAGCGTTTTCAAGCATAGCTTTCACACTTTTGCACCTTCACAACCTAGACGCGCCAGTCTTTTCATCACGGAGGCCTGTCAACCTGTACGCGCTGCAAGCCTTCCAAGCGGCCTGGAGATAGGTCGGCTCGGCAGGTTTGCAAGTACATTGGATGTTTGCCGATGGCGCCGGACTCATACACCCCAAACCGAACCACACTACAGATGCGGTTACACCCTACAGACGCCGAATGCCTGTTGCCTCATGCATCAAGGTTGCACAACATTGGAATGTAGGATGGGAAAAGACTGGGCACGTATGCATATACGTGTATGTGTATGTACATATATATATATATATGTACACACACAGATACACGTCTATGCATACATACATATGGCATACATACATACATATATATATATATATATATGTAAGAGAACCCTTTATGTATTGTTTGACCTGTGTTCTTATTCATTTAAACTATTTATGTACTTATTTGTGTAGGTTGATATTTGTTTTTTCCATTTCTAACGATGTGTACATATTTACAGTTACATATGTATATATTTTTATGTATGTATATACAGATGAACAGCCACGGCCGAAAGCTTTAGTAGCCAAGAAGCGCATGAGTCACCTGGCAGCTAGAATTCGCAATACCTTCTCTCTCAGTGATATGAAACACGAAACAGGCAGCGCTTAGAGTTTGGTGTCAGGCTGAAAATTGAGTTGAAGCGTCGTCCTAGAAGGCAGCCCTCTGTGGGCACAAGCTTATTCCTGGCCCTTGAGCCGCTTTCGGCCAGGCGCTGTCCTGATCTTCGCAACGGAGGCATGGTTAAAGCAGCTGGATCCATCATAGCATGTCACAGTGGAGTGCATGAGCATTGTCACGATTGTTAGCAGCACGAAGTGAGCGTTGTTGTCATTCCCAAGGCATCATCACGACAGCAGCCTTAAGAATCCGAAGGGTGTGGGTAAAACAACAGTCGCCTCCTCCGTGAACCCTCTTGCAAAGGCCCCAGATGTTGCCACCGGTGGTGCCGGGTTTTTGGCTGGTGTTACTTAAAGTCCAGGGCTCAGTGGCCCTAAACTGCAACAAGCAGTCGATAGCTTTTTTGGCCTTCCTGGCAGGAGGTCATCCTGCTCACGCAAGCTGAAGGCTACAGACACTTCTTCTGGCGCAGGCTCTATGCCTGCGATGCTGAGTAGGCAGAGAAAGATACCGGTAAGCACAGCCACGTTTGGGATGCTGCCTTTTAGAGATACTCCGAAGAAGGGCAGCCTCGAATAGGGTCTTCCATTAAGTGCACTTAAACCGCCACTGGAGAAGCACGAGTTCCAGAAGCTTTGACACGAGGGTCTTTAAACCCTGCATGGGTCAGTTGGAATGCTAGAGGTTAATCCTGCTTTGAAGTCCTTAGGGGCTTCGATTTTGCACTTATTGAGTGACCTCAGAAGCCGTAGCTCGACTCGCAGGCCCAAAGCTACAGAAGAAACAGCTAGAACTGCAGATGTCTTACTTCGAACCGAATGTGTTTTGCACCTTGCAACCCCGACGAAGCTCATACGGGTTCCATTTGCAACAACCCCGCCCCCGAGTCGATTCGAGGCCCGGAAAAAAAGAAGGGACGCTGGAATGGGACTTTGGCTGGGCAGGTTAACTATGGCTCTCGTTTTCACGCTCCTGCCGGGGACCCCAGGCAAAGCTTGGCGCGTAGCTTCGAGAATAGCAGGGTGACTCCAGTAGGATTCACGGAGTCTAAATCACGAGTCCATTCAGTTGCCCGCAGCTGTCTTCAACATGTGACACGAGGCCTTAAGTCTTCATGACACCTGAAGCCAAAGGAGCTGGTGGCTGCGGGATGCCAGCCCAGCACGGGCCCCAGATCGCATATTGGGAAGAGTAGTTAAGGCTCATAGTCTTGGCTGTCGCGGTTGAATCGGGCTTGCGGTGGAGGACTACGGATTACCTCGCGAGTGACCTAGACCCCAAGCTGTGGAGACTACGGCAATCACGAGTCTCTGTGAGTCCCTGGACCAACAAACCAAAGCACGCAATACCCCTTCACCCAAGACACGCAAGTGTTCGGATAAGATTCATGCGTCACTTCGGTGTCACAGGCCTTGAAAGCCTTTGAGCGAATACTAATATTGCGTCTTTGGGGCTGCATACGCAAATCGTGACATTTAGATCCACCCAACGTTTCGGAATAACGTTCGCATGTTGTTGCACTAGTGCTCCGCGTTACCGATAGGTTTCCAGCTTTTGGCCTGAAGACTTGTGGTGGTGTCAAGCTCTGGAGATTCTTTTCAGTACCCTACACTTCATGAGCTAACATTTTGTCCAGGACATGTTTTACACCGACGCAGAGCCCTCTTCTCAGAGCTTGAGTGGAGCGGTCGCGATTTGAGTTGCTGCTAGTAGGGTTTCATGGGTTTCTTCTGGTACGATAATGCGCTTTAAAGGCTGGGTGTGATTTTCCCGATGATCCGCATATACTGGGAGTGGCGCTGTTGCTACAACATGTACCCATTGTTCGTGTTAGGTGTTGAGCGGGCGACGGCAAGTCTCAGTGCTGTTCCGCTTGTTGCTGCTGGAAGCCGAGAAGAAAACCGCAAACAAGAGTCTCATCGAATCGGATTGAAATGCTTCGACTTTTAAGTCTCCCTCGGTTCAAGTGCCGAAGTACAAACGCGAAGTCGCTGCGGATCTTGAACCTGGTAGAACCAACAAGCTGGCATTCGTGTTCTTATGCGCTAGACACCCCGGCCACACCCAGACGTACTGAATTTGTTTGCGGCTGCGTATGGCTGTGGGTGGTACTCGGTCACCAGGACCCCTGGGTCTTCAAGTGCCCAACTGCAAACCTTTCATGCATCCTTCTCATACCCGGTCGCCCCGCCCAAGCCAAGAACAAAAAGGCATGCTCTCAGTGGCGTGCTCCTTGGCCTCAGCATGCTCGGCCCTAAGAGGCTGGTGGAGGGCCTTGGAGAAGAGAGGGCTTCGTTTCGAGGCGCGAAGGATCTCGGGTTTGGGATTGGATCCGCTTCGGCTCACGGGGGGTCGATATGCTCGAGGCAAAGGGTGCCTTGGGATAGGTTGGGCACAACTCCTGCAAGCAATGTCATAAGCTGCGACTGGCGAATCTGCTCCGCTCAATCGCTACTGTCTGCTGAGTCCCTGCATTAGCCGACTGGTCACCGCGCAGGATGAGCAGGCCCAGTGAAAGGGGGTCTTAGTCTTCAGGCATTTGGAACTACAAGGCCTGAGGCCGTCACACCTAAAACCACAAGTGAAGGAACGGGCAGAAGCTGGATTCTGCCTGGATTGCAAGTTTAAGAGCAGAGGTTCAGAGCTTCCAGGCTGGTGGCCCCTAAAACACTTAAGCTTTAAAAGCTTTAAATTTAATTAAATCCCTACTAAGCATGAATCCGTGACTCAAGAAATAAAACCCAAACCCTGAACCGTCAAAACGAGGATGGAGTGTGCGAACCCAGACCTTGGTGACACGAACGTGAAACCGTGGTGACCGTAGGTGTAGATGCTTCCCTAGTACGGATGCGCATGCAGCTCGCATCCGAGCAGGGCAGTTTGAGAAGATGAGCTCAGTGGTTTGATGGTTAGTTGTGTTGATGTGTAACAGACCCTTTTCGTGCCCGAGATGTGCTAAGCGTTGTCCTCCATGTGTGGCATGTTGCAGCGCGGTATGTAGGAGCTGGATGTGCGATGGAATGACCAAAGATATCTGATGATTTTGGATGCGAGTTCAGGTGTAGCAGTAGTTTGAAGGGTTGTTCGTTGGGTCGCGGAAGGTTGAGTGAGGAGCTTTATGTGATGCCGCCCAGTTGCGGGTATTTGAGCTGAGTGATGTTGATTTGGCGTGGGGCTCCGCACATCGGGCCTGCAGGTGCTTCTGGACCGATGCCTCAACGGCTTGGCGATAGCAGCGCTCTTCAGCCCATGGCTTACAGGGCGTGAGGGCATAGTATAGGGGCTTTAATAATTACCTATACTATTTTGGGGGTTCCTCATTACAATTGTAGTATAATGGGCCCCCAAAGCCCTATTCTGATTATTAAGGCCCCTATATTAGAGCTTCAGGAGTTCCGGGCCAGGGCCCCAGGATTTGCGGAGGCTTGCTGGTTTAAGTTTACTCTCGCCTTAGATGCCATGGACCCCACACCGCCCTACACCCCGAATAACTTCAAGAACCTTTGCCTTTAGGTATTCCCGAACACAGCCGGCCTGGCTATATCTCTAGCACATCCAACTGGCGCTCGGAGGTTCCATGACACTGAGCTACATGCTCGTGCCCTCTAGCGACAGGGCAGGCCTCCGGGAGCTCGTCGGGGACCCAGACCCTTCCCTTCTGCAAACTCCAAGGGCTTTGTGCATTTAGAGTGAACTTGAAGCCTTTAAACGGTCCTAAGGCTTTTTAGTCCTTGGAGTTTTGAGTGCTTCTCTCAAGGGCCACACTTCAGGTCCTAGCTTTACCGTTTTCTTCAACTTAGGAGGCTCAGGTATCCGGAGTGACTGCGCAAGAACAGTTGTTAGTGGGTTCGCTGCAAGTGCACGTAGACCCTGAGCCCTTACAGGGCCTGAACCATCAGAGCCCTCCGAAGAGTCGCGAGAGGCTGTCAAATGTCTACGCTCGGAGCTAAGCGTCAAAAGCTCTTCAGGCCAACCATGCCTGGACCACTTGGAACGCGTACGAGCTCACCACTGCTTTGTGGGGCTTCCCGGAACCCCAAGTTTGGAGAGTTGCGGGTTTTCCTGACACCTCTGACCACGAGCTTTAGTCTTGTTGTACATGCTGACTCAGCGCAGGCAGTTGGTTTACGGATGTTTTGGATTCATGGCTTCTGTTGAGTGCAGCCCAGGCCGAACGGTAGACTTTCCGCGACTCGCCGTCCCGAAACCGTTGCAAAGCGATCCATCCATGTCGACGTTACGCCTGAATAAATGTACGGAGGGCTTCTCATTGCTGGAGCGGAAATCCCATTTGCGCTGAATCCAGGGAAACAACTTTCTGAGCTTATCTATGGTCCCAGCGAGTCCCAGCGAGCCAAAGATCAACCTTCCACCTGGGGGGAATACGGGAGAACACCCAGTTGTAGATCCAGAGAAGCTTCCTTCGCGACCCAGGGTTTCGTGCTCGGCATCTCTCGGGAGCCTGAGCATCATACTGACACCTGGCAGTGGCCGGCAGCTTCAGGGTCATTGCATACGGCTTTCTCGGGCGTTGAAAAGGGTCAACAGCAGTTGTCTATGGTCTGGGTCTTGGTTGGAGACGAACCTTGAGCATTGGCCTCGCCAACAACGTACGGCTTCAGGGCTCGGGGTTCGTGCGCAGGAGGTGCTTGAAAGTGAACGAAAGCTGGCTTGCTCAAAACCAAGAGATGAAAACGTCTGGCAACGGCAGCTTAGATTTGAACAAGAGAGCGTGGTGAGAAGAGCAAGCGAGCTGCCGGGTGCTGTCCATACGGACTCAGCATCCCCGAGCCCATGACAAAAGCTTTGACTTCAGTCTTGAGAATGACCTTAGATTGCAGGACTCTTGAGCCATCAGACGCGAAACCACACAAGGGATGGTCGGTCTAAGGGGTCCTCTTTGCCGGATGGGATGCTGCAATGTTCTCGAACCCAGGAATCAGTCATTCGGCTGCTCAGCGAAGTGGCCGTGGCCTCGTTGCCATTACTCGTCTACCAGCCCAAAGGTTCACTACGAGCATGCCACACTATATGCCGTGTATATACTGTCCACCCCCTCGGCATAGGGAGTTCCTCGGTTCCGCGACTTTAAAGTTCTTCGAATCATACGGAATGCCGAGACCCCTGCATCCTCCCGCCACAAACTCTCATTGACAAGGGCTGCAGTTCGAGCTTCGCCTGCCGGGTTCATGACAGACCGCCAAAACATCAGGATAATTTTGTCTTTGCAGTCCACGCTTCCAAGAAGATCTGCTAAGGGGGGGCAAGCCCGGGTTTGATCCTTGTTGCTCTCGCAACGCTTTAAGCTTAAGAGCTATGTAAAATAGTTTCTTTCTACCGGTCCTGGAACACATTGAAAGTTTGGCTGGAAACAGGTGTGCTTGGACACGAGAACCAATCTAGATTCTAGATTGCGTCCTTGTCTCACCTCAGGGCTTCGCGGATGACGGCCCTCGTCCTGTCAATTGCCGTGGGCTTGTACGGTGGACTCTTGCACTGGCGTTGGCGGGCGCCCTGGGAACTGGAGACTGCGGGGGACGTCTTTGTAGGCTATGCCAGGCATGCGCGAGGCCACGGGGGCACAGACAGGTTGAACAGAGTTAAAACAAGCTTGATGACTTGACTAGAAAACGAAAAATCAAGATCACGATCACGGTAAGTGACTCGCCTAGATGCTAGTAGCCCGACGTTAGATGACTTGCGCAGTGAGCAATCGCCATGATTGGGAATCCTCCGAGCTCCAAAGCAGTGGGCCCAAAACCTTAAATCCTTAAATCCCCAGTCCTAAGCACAAACCTCTGAGGCTCGGTTGGGTTGCCTGGTTCACTCTGACCGGGACTCTCGGCCTGAGGCCAGGAAAAGAAACAGGGAGCGCAGCAGCGGATTACAAACGCTCCTGTGAAGATACCGCAACCAGGGCCGATGGTGTGGATGTTAGAACTTTCAGGGTTTCAGATGGCTTGAGGCTTGGGTCGGAAGTGTACATTCTAGACTGATGGTGGTTGCGATGGAAAGTAGGGATAGTGCTGTTAGTTGGAAGGGTCGAAATCGTAAGCCAGGCAGGGCTGACAGAGGATGGTGGGCTGGATTGCCGTATGAGCTTCTGTTTTTTTCGGACGGCTCCCAAAGCCAGTGCCAGGAACAATGCCGGACTCGACGAAATGCAGAAGCGTGGCAAGCTTGCCGGACGGCCAAGATCCGCTACATTCGCGAAGTCTGGACAGGTTCGCAACGTTTTTTTAACCTTCCCTACGCTTGAGAAGCCCAGAGGCGTCCCGGGACTGGTTAGTCGGCTTCGTACTGGGCTGAACGGGGTTTCTCTACAGCCCAGTCTCTTGACCCCTGGAGGCCCTAGCATCGTCTCACTTGATTGGGCGACCCGACAGACCGAATCTGATTCCCAAGAGCTTAACGCGGCAAGGCACACGCCGTGCTCAAACTCCCGCTTCTAAAGCAGCACACTGCTGCGGTCCTACTGGTGTCCCCCCAAGCCCTGTCCTTTCGGCCTCCCAGGGAGAGGCACCGACGCATCGCATCTCTGCGTTCGCATCCCAGACGTTTTAGCTGAGAGATCTGAGTTCCATGCCAGGGCAAGCCAGAAAGCTAAGGCTTGGTGGTGAGACTCAGAGCTTAAGTCCTTGGAGGTTTTGATAGCTTCAGGGTACAGTGTCTGGAATTCCTGTTAGTTCGATCCTAGGGCTTGCGCGGCCTGAGGTTCTCAGCTTTTGATGCTGTGGCCTTTGGTCTTAGCTGGTTTTCTTTTTCAGATGAAGCCTCGAGTCGAGAACACGAACAGGAGGCCACTGCCCCAAACCCAGAAGAATGCCCCCTGGCTGTTTAGGATGGGGGCGGGGGGTGGGGGGCAAAACCACAGGCGCGCTGGTTTGGAGATGTGGTACCTGCTTCTCGCGAATATCCTGTGGCAGGCGTGGGGGCTGTTTGGCTGTTTGGAGGTTTCTGTGTACCTTACTTCGAGGGACCTACGCACTAAAAGGATCCGACCATTTCGGGGTCCACATCAGAGTGCGAAAGTTTTCTGCAATATGACAGGAGCAACCTTGGTGGAACTTGTCCGTGAACCTGCTAGGATCCCAGAGTATCCCAGACCCGGACCAATAGCGGCAATAACGACAATTCAATGCTTCTTTACCCCCTAAAGCACCAGATCTCGGCAGGGATCACTGGCAGTCCTCAAGAACTTGATCAATGTGCTAATGCCCAAGGCCGGCATTCCATCCCGAAAAGTGCAGGGATTTGTGGACGGCCTTAGCGGCGAGAGTCGGTTGCAGGTCTGGGGTGCTCCATGGTGCTCCTACTGTCCAAAGCCTGGACTGCAGGAGCTCCAATTTTACGCCCCTTGGCTGCCGTTCTTCAAGCTGGGCGAGAATGTCGACATTGGCCGGGTCCCCGCGACTGGGGAGTGCAGATAGCGCTGTGTCGAAGGAAGACCACTTCATGAGCAGCTCTGTGGGAAGATCCCTTTCCGCCGCCTTCTCTTTGAGGCTTAGGTGTTCAGACGGTTTGGGTTGTTGGTCGGATGCGTTTAAACGCCTCCGCAGAGCTCCTAGCAAAAGGCTGGCGGCAGGAGATGTTTTGCTTGGACACTGGCTTGAGTGCCTCTGAACGAGTGCTTGCTTCTGAAGATCATAGGCCATAGGGGTTGTGGCCGAAGGCAGTACGCCAAGACAGGTTGCCGACGTTTAATTTTAGATTGTTCGTCCTCGGGCTGCAGCTAGATTCGTCGCAAAGGCTTCGTGCGCAAGCGCACTGAGGAGTAGGGTCATGCAGGAGAGTTCAGAAAAGCTACGCCTCAAGATTCAACTCCCACGCCAAGTGCACCTACAATTTTTCCTACGCATGCTAGGATTCCTGAGCGCCCCAATATCAGGTGTGGCTGCATACCACGCCACAAAGGACCTGCTCGTTAAAATAGCTTGATCTCTTGAGGGGTTCCTCCTGCCAACCGAAGCTTCGGTGTTGCTGTCGTATGCTGAGTATTGAGCCATGCCCGATTCAAGGGTTCACGTGGATTGCGTGTTGCATGGGTACCCTCAACAACTGCGTAACCCCCACAACAGAGATGAACGTTTGAATTTGGCCTCCAAGATGTTGCAGACTAAGCTAAACCCCACACATAAACCACTTATGGACCCCTCCTTGAAACCGTAGGAGCGATTGGCCTGCAGCCTCCAAACCAGAAAAGTCCCAGTCCTAGTCAGCCTCAAGAGCATGAACCACAAGACGAAAAGATCAAAAGCAGAAGCTAAGAGAAGAGAGTCCTAGAGCCCTGAAGCCGAAATCCTTCGGATTGGAACGCAGGAGGGTCTACAGTCCGAAGTGGGGCCCCGGCACTTTGTCATCAGCGTCAGGTGCATGGTTGTGGGCGACGGGTTTAGCATTTAGGGCTCAGGGTTTCAGGGTTTAGGATTTCGAGTGTGGGGTTTAGGCATTTCGCATTGGGAGATTGAAGAATGTTGAAGATTCGGGATGCATTTCCAGGAGCTTACGTTTTTGTAGCTCACGGTTGCGAGCGTAGACGTCGCAAGACATGCAGAGAACAGGGTTTGGCTGTTGCGTAGCAAGTCGGGGCTTCGTCTTCCAATGTGGCTCTCGAAGGATTCGTACACGGAGGCTCAAGGGCCCTTCAGAGTATGGAGCATCGGGGATTTAGCTTAGGGCAATGCCCTCAATGACCTCCGGGCAATTTGTATTGCGGGCTGCCTCACGTTTGGAATGGCCAGGCTGTCGACGTACAAGGCTTCGGGACAGTACTGGGCACTCGGATGGAATGCAAGGATGCAGCAGATCCAGCGTTTCAGAGCTTGCTGGTTCAAGTAGCGCAGCTCAGCCATGACTACGCCTGACTACGACTACGAAGATGCTGGCCAGTCTCGGACCCTAGATATCATACGAACAAGGGACTAGGCTGATCCTATACGCAGATCCCAGACATAGGAAACCCTTCGAATTGATCTCAGACTTTCATCCTCAGCCAACCCGAATGAAGCTTAGGAGAGGCTTCAGGCGTCTGAGTTGTCGACTCCCTGACGAATCTTGGGCGGAGGCACATGGATACTGCGCATCCGGATGGTCAGCGAGACCTGCAACTGCACCGAAACACTGCGCCAAACTTAATGCTCTCAATCCGCTGTGTTTGTGGTGCTCCAAGCAAAGCGAACTGGCTGTGAGTGCCACTGCTTATCCTTCCGGTCCTGTCCCTGGGTAGAAGCAATTGTAAGCTTTTGCACCTGCACAATCGTAGAACTTCTCATGCTGTTACTATATTTCTACAACTCGATTGCTTTCGAGCTACTGCTACTTCAACTCAAGAAGCCGCCAAGCTTGTCGGCCTATGTCGAGGCGCAAGACATGTGGACGAAGCCGGAGCCTCGGCGGAAAGCTTCCTGGAACTTAAGGAGTGTGCAAGAACGAAAAGCGGCGGACTGGGATATCTTGGGCTGGGGCCTCTAGCCAACCCGAAGCCCTCAATGCCAGGTGCAAAGACACTTCCGGCGGGGGGCTCATTGCCAACGTCAACTGTTTCTTCCCGCACTTGTCAGGCGCGAGCTGTCCGAGAAGCACTTGGGGGTGCTTGATCTAGCCGAAACTTCAACCCATGATTTCCAGGGTCAAAGCTGCAGGGCACCCAGCTCCTCAAACAAAGGAAACGCGAGAGGGCTCAGCACGAACGAGCGAATGCTCTTCCCTCTGAAACTGCAGGGCCTGAGCTCGGACTCCCTCGGCCCGGCCTCTGCTCGACTCGAACTCCATGGCTTACTTGATCCTGCACCTGGAAGGCTCCACCCACTGCAAAGAGATCAATCTCAGCGGCTGGACATCTGAAAAGGCTGCACCTCGGCCCACCTATCGTCGCAGCAGAAGCCGTCGTCGTTGCGCGCGGAGTCGTCGTTGTACACACAGAGAAAGCAGCAGTGCTTGTGCCAGCACTTATAGGATTTTTCTGCCAATGTTCGTCTTCTGCACTGCCCGTTCTGGTCGAAAGTGCTGAAACGTCATGGGGAAGCGAAGGCGATATTGTGCGAGGTGTTGCCAACGGCGCAACTATACATCCGGCGGGGACTGCTTGCTAACCCCCAACCCCAAGCTTTCAAAACTGCTGAAAGCTGTGCAAGGTTCGATAAGGTCCGTCAAGAATCCTCATAGCACTGGACATGCCCCCATAGAAGAAACATCCGTTGCACAGCTCCCCAATCTAGAAGCGCCTGTACGAAGGCTTGTGAGGTGTTTTCCAGATTGTTCCGCCTTACCCAGGAGCTGCTGAGGCGTCGCTGTTGTCTCTGCAACAGCGCGTCGTCAACTTGTGTGGCGGCCGGCCCACACCCCGATCGAAACACCTTCAGAAGGAACCCTTGAATCCGGTGCGAGGATGTTTGTGCTGTATCTGGCCTGGTATCAGGCACAGAATGCTTGGGTCGGTTCCCCAAGTGGCACGACATCCGCCAGGTTCTTTGCGGGTGTCCGTGGTGCCCTTGAGGCCAACATGCCAGCGCCTGGCAAATGACAGCAAGGCGATCGCGGTTTCGCGAACGACCCCCGTAGAGGATTCTCAGCCAGACGGGCGATCCTCCACATTGCTTGGCAGGGCAGGCCTGTGCAGCACACGCCCGCCTGGAGATGTTGATCCTTGGGCGTTCTTCTGTCTTGTTCCATGGACTTGTGCGAGCTTCATGCTGGCCACTCTGCCGTCTGAGAAAGAGCTGCTTGTCCTAGCGTAGTATTGTCTGTATAGTAGAAGTGTGAGATGAGGTTCCAACATGGATGTTTTGCACGGATGGGATCCAGTCTAGGCTTGTGGATCCTCTGCGACCTCAAGTGGTAAGCAATCAGTCATGGCACAGTGGCACGAGTGCTGTGCTTTGCTGTGCTGGTGTTTTCCAGATTGTTCCGCCTTACCCATGAGCTGCTTAGGCGTCGCTGTTGTCTCTGCAACAGTGCCAGCAGTTGAACACACCGCCGGCCGGGTGTGGGGCTAGCTTTGTGGAACAGAAGGAACCCTTGAATC
>BGNK01000658.1:1346-43791 GCA_003297005.1 Symbiodinium sp. clade A Y106 | reverse complement strand
CTGGATTCTCAGCCAGACGGGCGATCCTCCACATTGCTTGGCAGGGCAGGCCTGTGCAGCACACGCCCGCCTGGAGATGTTGATCCTTGGGCGTGCTTCTGTCTTGTTCCATGGACTTGCGCGAGCTTCATGCTGGCCACTCTGCCGTCTGAGAAAGAGCTGTTTGTCCTAGCGTAGTATTGTCTGTATAGTAGAAGTGTGAGATGAGGTTCCAACATGGATGTTTTGCACGGGTGGGANATTGTCTGTATAGTAGAAGTGTGAGATGAGGTTCCAACATGGATGTTTTGCACGGGTGGGATCCAGTCTAGGCTTGTGGATCCTCTGCGACCTCAAGTGGTAAGCAATCAGTCATGGCACAGTTTCGTCGTGGCACGAGTGCTGTGCTTTGCTGTGCTGGTGTTTTCCAGATTGTTCCGCCTTACCCATGAGCTGCTGAGGCGTCGCTGTTGTCTCTGCAACAGTGCCAGCAGTTGAACACACCGCCGGCCGGGTGTGGGGCTAGCTTTGTGGAACAGAAGGAACCCTTGAATCCGGTGCGAGGATGTTTGTGCTGTATCTGGCCTGGTATCAGGCACAGAATGNCAAGTGGCACGACATCCGCCAGGTTCTTTGCGGGTGTCCGTGGTGCCCTTGAGGCCAACATGCCAGCGCCTGGCAAATGACAGCAAGGCGATGCGCCAAAGCGCTTGCTGGGGGCATCTAGATTCTCAGCCAGACGGGCGATCCTCCACATTGCTTGGCAGGGCAGGCCTGTGCAGCACACGCTGGCCTGGAGATGTTGATCCTTGGGCGTTCTTCTGTCTTGTTCCATGGACTTGCGCGAGCTTGGTGCCAGCCTCAGCTTGCCGTGAGAATCCTGGAAAGAGTTGCTTTCGGGGTATGAGACATGGTCCGTCAGAAGCCAAGGCGAAAGCTTGGAGCGCGAAGAACTCCGGGCTTCCCGGCAGAGCTGGCTTGCTGAATCAAACGAAGAACATCGGGGTTCAGGCTCAAGGTGGGACGTGAAAACGACGAGAATTGTCGTCCTCAGCTTGTTGGTCTACGCAGGGAGACTGCGTGCGCTCCTGATCGCTTGCTGCTTGCTTGCTTGCATTCCTGGGGTAATACCCGTAGCAGATAGCAGTCAAGTTGGTAATTGGTCTCGCTCTCGCCCCCTCTCTCTGCCCCCTTCTGTCTCTCCCCCCCCTTCGCTCTCTCTCTCTCTCTCTCTGTTTCTCTCTCCCGCTCCCTCTGTCTCCTGTGCACGCGCACGCACACACAAAACAATCAAACCAAGAAGCAAACAGACAAGCAAGCATGCAAGGCGCTTTGTTCCCCTTCCGCCCAGGAGCAGCCCAGGGCAGATGCGAACACTTGGATCGATGCAGGCGTGGCGCTCGGGCGGGCAGGCTGTGTTGTTGGGGTCGGCTTGCCATGGGTGCAAAGGGGTGTGGGAGGGTTTCAAGGATGTACGCGAGGGATCAAGGACTTAGTGCTGCCTGGTATTTCTCACGTTCCCCGGGTCCCGCTGAGTTGCATCGCCGGCCACAGGCGCAACTCCATCTTGTCGCCTCAGCTGCTTTGTGCGACGAAATAAAGTGTCAGCAGAGCCTAGACCTTCCAACGTGCCAAAGCGCCACAGGCTGTAGAAATTAAGAACAGCGATTGTCATGACACCACGCTCAGTTTCAATCCTCAAGCGAACGGAAAGGATAGTGACGAAACCCTATGCACTCCGCTAGGCTCGAGGATCTCTCGAAAAGCCTGCACCCGGGGGATCAAAGCTCCCTGCAGGCGTCCCTAAAGACCCACGGCGAGATTCGGCACCAGGACGGGGCAATCGAAATGGGAGGCGGTGTTATATGATATATATATATATATATACACTTGTATATCTTGTATGTATATATATATACATAGATATAGATATCATATAACTTTAGACCATAATATATATATATATATAACTTGCAATATATGATATATGATCTGTTATTGGCTCACACCCCAAAAATTGCATTCCGACTCGGCTCCTGGGCTTCACTTGGAGGCGAAGCCCTGGGCCCCCTTGAGGCTCCTGGTGATTTAGGGTTTAGGGTTTAGGGGTTTAGGGGTTTTGGGTTTAGGGGGTGGGCTCAGTCGCAGTTTTAACTTTGGGTTGTTTTCAGACTCGAGACAAGGAGCTCGACATCTGCTTTAAAGGATTTCAGTCCTCTGGGATTCACGGCTCAAGGCCGCGGACCGAAGACCGAAGGCTGTGGGTTCAATGAGTAGCGGCGGAAAGCGGTCTCGCACCTGGAGCCCCATCCTTGAACAAAATACTACTCCCTATTGGTCCCTTATTGTAATTATATTATACAGGGCCCAAAAGCCCTATTCTAATCATTAAGACCCTTTTCCTGAAAGATTCAGAGAGGATCGTTGCTCGAACTGCGCACGGCTCCTGGAGTCACAGACTCTCGGCTCATCAAGCCCAGGATCCCGGTGTGATTCTGGCCGATACAAGCAGATTAATGTAGGGGCCTTAATAATTAGAACAGGGTTGGGGGATATATCATAGTATAATTATAAGAAGGAACCCTAAGAATAATATTGGTAATTGTTTAGGCTTCTATGTTAAGGGAGGCCTGCTGCTGCAAGCTGCATCACTGAAGCTTACACACTGGGTCTCAGTTTGGTGTTTGCTGTCTGGCGTTGGCCGGTGGGCAAATTGGGCTGATGTGTTGTTCCAGGAGTTCTTCAGACCTTCCATCTGGCGTCCCTGGATCAGCTACGGTTTACATTGAAGGGCTTATGGCCCAGAACTACATTGGGGCTGTCCGGCGGCTGCAGGCCTTCAGGATTGCCCTCGTTTAGCGGTACAGGGTCTTGAGGCCGATTGCAGGGATGGGCGAGCACAGGTCGACAGATTTGGGACATTGCGACGATGAATCAAGCAATACCCACCATGAGTGGCAGCCTTCCTAAACAGACCCCAGACCCCGTCCTGAACCCTGAGTCATGAAACCGGTTCAACCGCCGGACGCCCGGCCCAGGACACTGGGAGAGAAGGCACCTGATAAGTGCAGGCAGGGGCCTCTAGAGGCTGTAGAGGGTTTTGGGTTCGGGGATGCAGGTTCCAGAGTTTCCACCTGTGCGTGAAGTGTTTGGCACTTTCTGCATAGGCTTGTCAATCGAGAGTGTTGGAGTTTCGTTGCAGAGTCGCTGGGTGCGTATGGCTTGGAGGGTTCAAGAGTGCGGGTGCACGACGGTATAGGGTTCCGGACACTTGATCCCGAAGTCAAGCTCCATTTCGTGCACACTCAGCTGTATAGAGGTCTGAATAGAGGGCTTCAATTCCACAGTGGGGACATGCATGAGATTCAGGAACTGGGCCACTAGACCTCACCCCGAACTAGAAAACTCAGTACTGTGTGCTTTCGGAGACTTCTTGACCCGGAGCTTCCGCCTTGAGGTATTGCGGCAAGCCGGGCTACGGCTACCCTTTCTTCTGAGCATGCAGAGACCAGACCGAAGCCAGAAGATTCCAAGATCATTGGCAGGATTGTGTTGGCAACACACTCGGGCATGCTTGGCTGTTCTCACTGAGTGATCAATAGTTTTGTTGCGAAGCCCCAAGCTCATCGTTTCCCCAGCAGTCGCGATGTGTCGTCCCAGTTATTCATAAGGGCGGCACACACACATGGCAACAGTCCCAGCATAACTTCAGTGGCAGCTGCCTTGTGCACCCAGTTTTGCGGAAGCAGAACCAGAAGCCCGAGCAGCATAGGTGCATCGCCGTCTCCTGGGACTACCCCGAAGCCAAGAGCATGAGACCAGCGAAGCAATTCCAGCGAGTGAATGGATTAGCCTTCAAATACCAATGGTGAGTCTTCTCCCAGTTCAGGGAGCTTGGAACGGTCGACAGGTACTGGCATGTGGCCCCCAGGTGACGGCTTCGAACTTCGAATTCGTCGCAGAATACACTGCAAACCCACCTACCGCCGTAGGTGTGACTGTTTGCTTTGTGCACTTGCAATCTAAATCTCCAGCCCCAGCAATATCAATGCGCGAAGTACCAACATGAGCAGTGGAAGCTGAGAGGCACCAATTTTGCAGCGGGATTGGAAAGGCCGTAAACAAAATCTGAGTAGTGTATTCTTGCAACGGGACAGAACGACACCACTGGCTTGGGCAGGTGATTGGCCCTTGAAGCCACCAGGAGCAATCGAATCCCTTCGAGTTGCCGAGCAAAGCCTGGAGAAACGTGTTGCTCAGGTTGTTGTCTGCTCTGTGGCATGTCAGTGCCAGGTTATCTGGCTCAGTGGGGCTCAGGGTTTAGCTTTTGAAGTGCGGTTTTGTTTTGAGTCCACTCCAGAACTGGGGCCTCAACTCGACAATCATCCGCAGGCGCTTTCCCGAAACACTCGCAGAGCTGCTCTCCGCGACGCGGAAGGCTTGGGACTTGAATTGGGGTTCCGTCAGGGGAAATGCAGAAACCAGTATGTAGCACAGTCAAACGGCTTGCCAGTCTTGGGCAAAGGTGAATTTGACGGTTTCGAGGATGATGCTATAACGTTCAGGTGAGGATGGTGAGGAGGAGGATGATGGTCATGATGAGACTAAAGATGGTGATGGCGATGTTGCTTCCGATCTGGATTCGTGATTCGAGAGCGGATTAAATGTTGTTCGCAATTCAGCTGCTAGGCTCTCTTGAGATTCAAGCTTGGGGTCACAGCCCCGCACCTGAAAGCTATGCCAATCCAAGAATCCCCAAATCAAGAGTTGTGGATTTGCTACATCACCCTGAACTCGTGTCTCAGAGTTTGGCTTAGGGTTTTGGACTGCTTGCAGACCTTCAGGAGCCGAGAAAGGGTGTGTGCGTGTGTATAACTGTATAACATACATATATACTATATACATATTACATCCATACATATATGTATACATACAAATGTATATGCACATATCATACATGTGCGTGTGCGCATGTGTGGCCTTTGTTTTTGTGCGCCTGCTATTTTAACAGTGTGCAATGCTCAGATCTTTCTTCTGTTCTTGAAAGCTACAGTCGAGGTCGTGTTGCCGGCATGACCCACACGTTGAAGCCCATGAGCTCCAATGGATCTTGAGAAGACATCAAGGATGCCTTTGCAGGATATCTACTTCTTGCGAAGCACAGAGGAAACCTTGTACACAAAACACACTACGGATCTTGAAATCGTGTCCGGGCATCAGGAATGGCGCTTCGTGATCCGAAGGCTCATTTTGATGGCCTTCTTCTTTGTATGGCCGCGCAGTCGCAAGTGGCAAGCCTCCCTGTTGACGATGAATGGCACAACATGACCTTCCTTTTCGACAAGATGGTGATGATGATGATGATTATGATGATGACGACGTTGACAGCTCGCAAGTGCATGGTAGTGTCATGTAGTGTCGCACGTGAGCTTTAGGACCATGGGATGGCAAGGTTTACATATTCCAGGCCGCAGCAACTCCTTGAGCGTCTGTGCACCTCAGACGAACACCGAGGATGTACACACTTGCAGAACACTACTGCGTGCAAGACGGTAAAGTCAACAAGGCCGTCCCGAACTTTCGGAAGTTTGGGCATGGGGCGCTGGTTTTGTGGTACTTGTAGCCGGGTGAAAAAAACGATAATGCTTTCGTGGTTAATGATAGCTGGGAAACATCTTCCTTGTCGTTCATCATGGGTAGCATCAACACAGTCAGAATTGCCATAACCACTTCAATCCTCGCCAACATCTTCGACGGTTAGTGATGGTACTGTGATGTCAGCGGCAACATCATTATGGCCGCCAGCATAATCTCTATATCATCAAAATACATCATCACTCTTCGCACCAGCATCGCGATGTCGCGATGAACAGAATACTCCACTGATGTACGTTGTTACGTTTATCCCTCATGGTGATAGTGAGGATTTCCAGCTGCTTACACTAGTCTTGTTGTTCTTGCATGCAGTGCTGATAATGTTCGCGGGCGTCAATTGAAGTTGTTTGTATCATTATTATTGCAGTTGTGTTCTTCACTGTTATCAATCTGGGGCTGGGGCATCGAAGTGAAGCGTCCAAGCTCAAGCAGCTCAAGGTGAACGGTCCAGGCTAAATGGTTCCGGCGCAGGCTAGGAGATCCTTGTTTCCAGCGCTCGCAAGCAATACAGCTGGAAGTAAGAGCGATCGAGTAAAGAAATATGCTTTTTCTCAAAATGCTGAAACTAAGAAGGATCAACGAGAGGCGTAGCAGTAAACAACGAAGGAACTTCAAGCAAGCAGTGCAACAGTAGGAAGGTGGTGTACGAGTTTCAGTAGCTCTTCCCCAGCAGTAGTCGTTGAATTTAGCATAGCACGTTTGGCTGCGATCTCTCAAAGGCACCAGGTCTTTCCCCGCGAGTGCCGCAGTCTCGGCCGTTTACTGTTCAGGGATGCTCTAAACTTAAGGAAATCTCTGAGCCAACCCTTGGGAATCTGCAAAATAAACATGAAAGAATGAGGACCAAAAAGATTAACAAAATTTATGTTATGAAAAATGAACCAAATACCAAAAGCTGGAATCAAGTATGATTTTTGGGTCTGCCCGGAAAATATGAAAATAACACATAGAAACTATTCGCAGGCCATGCGTTTCATACGTGTTTTTCTTATGTTGTTCTTATGTGTTCTTAGTTGTTCTTGTGTGGTCTTATGTTTTCCTCATTCTTCCTCAGTCTGCCTCAGGGCTGAGCCATCTCCCGCTTCCCCCCCACGCCCGCCCCGTCCGCAGGCCCCAGCCCTTCAGTATAAAAATACAAAACTACAAACAAAACTGTAAAAAAAAACATGAAAAGTTATATTCAAAGACTACATATATAGTTCATGAATATTTGATAATTATCTTGTTCATACTTCATGCCAACCGAGTCATATCCGTTTCATGCTCTTTTGCATAAATATTTTATATTCTTCTGTGATGTGCAAATTCATACATAACGGTTGAAAAATTGTTATTTTCATGGTGTCTTTGCTTTCCAGAGATTAGCTGCCCAAGATTTTTCGGAGATTTCTACGCAGCCGCACCTATACACTCACCCCAGCTGCTTCTGACTCCACAGCATGCCACGACGAAGCTGAAAAGCCCCAGAGACTGGTAAGGACTCGCCAGGCGAAGATACATTCAGAAACCCCAATTTTGGAGGCCCCTACTCATTCCGTAAACAGGAGGTGTGCGTCCTCCTGGCTTTCACCGCACCCTTGATGAGCATCTCCGTGAGCCAAAGGCCAGTTGTGTTTCTTCTGAGGTGTCCGGAGCATGGGAAGGTTTAGCAGTGGCTCTTCAGGGATACTTGGTCGCCTCACAAAGCTTTCATGGTTCTCCTTACTACTGCCGGGCTAGCCGAAGCATCAAGCCTTGCTACATGCCTGTCGGCGAGGAGTTAGAGATTTAGGGGTCGGTAGTCGGGAGGGGGTCCAAAGGCAAAGGTTCACAGGTGGGTTTCAGAAGCCAGACGACAAAAGTCGACAGTCCCGCGCTTCGCGAAGATGAAATGCTCGGGTGTGACTTTCGTGTCGGAAGTACACAGGACACTGCAAGACCGATCCCTTCCACAAAACACTCGAAACCCGCAAAATTTGAAGGGAACTGTGGCGAGAGATCGACTTCCGATTTCGAGACCCGAAGCGCCGACCAGCGCGTTGCTACAGTTGCAAGATGCGAGTGACACTGTGGCGGCCACACTGTGGCGAGATCACAATTGGCATCCCGATTGCACCGCACTGCGGTGAGAGTTCAATGTACGAAGTGCTGCATTGGTGCTGCATTTTACAGCGAACGGGCGTGCCGGGCCGGCACGAGACTGCGGGGGGAGAGCGGTTTTGAAGCTCGAGCAGCTGGCCACAGCGGGAGTCGCGGAACCGATCGCCAGCACATTGTGTGAACGAAGTAAGATAATCCTTTTGATACTGAACACAAGCATGCCACGGTGTTGCCACACTGCGTGCCTAGGGAGAGTTTCTCAGCGAGGGAGTGAGAGGTGGAGAGTGAGAGAGGGATAGGGAACTTACTACAGGGGGACCAGATGTCTCCATAAAATGTAGTCGTGGCAGCAAGGTGTACATGTGATGAGTGGAGGATTCCTGCCCTTTCCTTCCCTGATTTCCAAACAGAGATAGGTTGGCAAAGAGCAAGAGCGACGCTACACCACCCTGTATATCTTGAGTCCGGGGTCGAACATGTAGGAGTTTGTTCAGGCAAAGCTACACCGGTCTAAGCAGGTTCCATCGCGGAATCCAAATGATTTGGCACACCCCGCACAGGCACTGGATGGGGGTTGGGCTTACGAGTTTGGCAAGTTGGGCCTGCTTTCAGGTTCCTGAATGTCAAGTTGACAGTTTTGGAGCCCCGCACTGCTAGCAGCATGAGGATGTTTTGGGATGCCCAGCTTGTAGGAATGACTCCTGGTATTCTCCCGGTGGGCACAGGTTTTTGTACTTCGAGAAAGCCATCTGCTTTCACAAGATACTGTTAAAGTGTGAGGCATCGCGAAACCATCTCTGCTTTGGAGTCAAAGCAGAAGACTAGTCTCAGTCCCAGACATAGCAGAGGTGAGAGATGGTCTTGACTTGGTGTGTGTTGGTCCACAGAAGTGGCCGGGACCGGCTGGATTGGTTTAAAACCTATACAGTGTGGTGGGACTTCCTCCCCAACTTGTCCTTGAGAATGCCAGCTGAGCGCCAGGTGGCGATACTTCCACATCTTCGGCTTTTTCGCAATGTTGTTTTATTTGGTCCCCGGCTCGCTTTATCTATTTGGTTGCGTCTTCTTCAGGTGTATCACTGAAGCATTCAGGTTCAACTACGCCGCACAAGTATCCGGTTTCAGGAATGCTATGTTTGCCAAGAGATTGAGGTCCCTGAGATCGGGTGGCATCCAAGGAACTGAATCGGATCAAAGTGCCAATCATTCCACCCTCTTGTCTTGGCTTCCGGGAGCCGCAGTGGAGGAGCATTCCAGACTGCCGAGTCCTCCCTGAAACTGAGTAAGCGCTGAGCCTCAAGAAGCAAGTCAATCCAGGCACCCTCTCTTGACGTGTCACGGAAACGAATCTTCAAGCACACCACATTCCCCTAACCTCAAAGCCTTTCAGACCCTGGAAAAACCCCTTACCGAAATCTGATCTAAATTCTGGCTGCCTGGGTTCTCAAGCCGAAAGGTTTCGCTGCGGGCATTTCAACCGCAGCGCTGGGCGGCTCTTGCCCCTGGTCCTGGTACTTCAGAGGGGGTGTTGTTGAGCTGTTCTTGGGCATTGAGACAGCTACTGTTGGACTCTTCAGGGTGTCACGCTTCATTTCGCCAGTGCAGATCCCAATACAGTGACGGATCACACACGGTGTACACCCCGATGAGATCAGGGCGACCACCACGACCAAGACGACCAGCACCACATTACCACCAAAACTATGACCATCGGTACCACCACACCACCAGCACGACCGCCACCACAGGGTTAGGAGTCCCACACGAAACACCCCGACGAGCCGCCTTGGGTGTGGCGCTGTGTGATTTCAGGAACCTCGAGCGCTTGCCGAGCACAACCCCAAAATCGTTCCGCACCCTGCTCGGTGGGATTTAGAGGCGGACATGGAAGAGCCCCAGAGATGGAAAAGCGCTCTTTCGACTGCCAAAACCAACCTCAATGTACCAGGGTTTACAATGAACCGAACATTTCCGGAGCCGTTTGCACACACTACGTGTGTAACTTTCGGCACTTAGCAGCTTACTTCGAAATTTCAACGACGGAAAATGTAGGCTGGAAGGGCTCAAAGTTGAAGGCAGCCGGAATCTTCTGCCGCAATCCTTCTCATGTCTCCTTGCCAAAATCAGGGTGATAGTGCAGCCGACGATGATTGTCATGGTGGCGCAGATGAAGAAGAATAATTATCAGAGTAGATACGAATGCATCTGCAGCGGCGACCAGCAAGATACTGATGAGGAGCCTGATTCGTTCTTCTGGTTGCCGCTGCTTGGAAGATTGCAGGGACTAGCCACGGCAGCTAGCATCTCAACTATTGCATACGGCCTGACGAAATTGTTTGGGCATTTCTGCCCGCTGAAAAGCTCATTTATCATGATGGCGCTGGTGGTGATGATCTGCAGTGCAGGGCCACCGTCATCACTGCTAGGTGCCATCATCGTGATCATCATCGTCATCACCATCATCATCTTTATCATTGTAATGTTTTTGGGCTTGGATGTGCCGTTAACATCACCATCGGCGTCAAACACCTCGCAGTCGCCGTCATCTTTCTTTTATCTATTTGCTGTAATCGAATCTTTCCACTTGAATTCGGATCGGCAGTTGGAACGACATGAAAGTTGCCGGTAGCCGGTAATTGTTGGATATGAGTTAAACCAAAACGTCATGCTGTAGTGTTTGGATCTCGCAGGGATTAGTCCGAGGCAGGAGGCACTAATAGTGTAGAGGCATAGCGAAATTCCCGGAGGGAAGGAAGCAGGCATCGAGTTGAATCGGCACAGGGGCTCGGGGTTGAAGATTCAGGCAAGGCATCTCGGGAGATGTTCAGGTTTATGGAACTTTAAGCTCATGATCTTCCAGCAACATCTAGCCCCCTTTGGGCGCCTTCGTGGTGAGCTGTCAACACAGGGCAGCAAAGCATGGCAAAGCATGCATCTGCACGTTGGAGGCCACAAAGCTCCCAAGGCCTGAGCCAAAGCAGCTTGAAGCTGCACATCAGTGCAAGACGAACTGCAATGTATAAGCTCCTGCCCGACACCTGCCGCTCAAGGTGGCCATTCATCCCTGGCTGACCTGGCTGCATCAGGCAAACTAGTTTCAGGATGGAGGTTTGCAAAAAAAGAACTGGGTAGGACAAGCACTTGGCGGTATCGGTATCGGCAAAGACACTCGCCGTCCTTGACAGCATTCTGAGCATGCACGGTCTGGGTCTCTTCTGGAGGTCCCCAATCGAGCAAATATAAACCCGGAATCAAATCCCTGGATAAGCCTGCTCCGCTAGAGGAGCTTTCGGAGCCGTGAGAACACTTTCGGGTAAGGTCAGAGTCCATGAGATCTGCGGAAGGTCTTGTCAGTAAACCATGGTGAGGACCGAGGACCCTTCACAAACTGTTGTTGGTTCCCAGCCTCCGTCAACTGCAATGCAGGCTCACTACACGATCCATACCAGCGTTTTGGGCACTTTCGTGCTTTCCTGCGTGTCGTGCTTGTGCGACCGGCTCAAGTGGGAGGGTTTGGGAGAAAGGGGTCCTTGTGCATTCAGGGATGAGTCTGCTGAGGTTGGTACAAAACAACAGGCACGACGATCCCTAAACTCAGCTAAACCCATCTTTGCTTTTTTGTGGCCGCTTGGTGACCGTGTCAACTTTTTCTGCTCGAAGGTGTTGCAGATAACGGAATCCGAGCACTTAAACTACGGAGCTGCAATGCTTTTCGGGAACCCCGACCTCGAACCAAAGCCATCCAAAGCCCTGCCTTGTGACCCTCCGCCTTTAGTACATCTTCTCAGCGGCTTGATGCTTTTTGGGTTGATGGTGCTTTCCTTCGGTGGCTCGGGACTAGATGCATATTTCTTGGTTTTCTGCCGGCCTGGGTCGATTCGTACCAAATACTTTGGGACCCGAGTCTTCAACTGCCGGCCAGGTACGTCGCAACCGCCAGTGGTGTGATCTTCTTATTTTGGAAAACTGCCTTGCCGAGATCCCAGATTCCGCAAGCAAGGATTTAGAGCCTGCGCAGCGACTCGCGAACTATTGACATTTGCTACTCTGTCCTCGTTCTTCTCTGAGGAGGGTCCCGACCATTGAAGATGTCAATACAGTGGAAAGTGGCCCGTTGCAAAGCAATCCCGGCCGGGCGCCCAGCTCTCATCCTGCGCTTCGGGAAATTCTGTGACGCATGTCTGCCTCTGGGGCTGAAGTGGGCATGGCGTTCGTCTTGCGAGATCTCATTGCATGTTGCTGTTGTTGTTCTACGCCAGAACTGACCCCTTCGTCTTCGCACCTTCCTAGGTTCCCAAGCAGAGCATGGAGCACCCGGTAGGTACAGTGCAGGGCAGCTTACATAGTTGTCAGTTGGCTTAGGGCTTCAACCCAATGTGCTACGTATGACCTCAACCCAGCGCCCACCTGAGACAGGCTGCACCACCTGTGGTTTATGCCAATTGGGTCTTTGCTTGGACAACACCTGCATGTAGGCGGCTGAAAACTGGCGGCCGGCCAGAGCTTTCCAGGGCCCGAGGGCCCCGTTTGGGCAGCAAGTAACCAGGTACCTAGCGGTTTTTTTCATTTTTTGCAATACCTAGTCGCCTAGCCGGCCTAGCCTTTCAAAGCTCAGCGGGGGAGTTCTCCGAGCCCAAGCCTTCAGTTTTCGCGGCACCTCACGCAGTGGTCGAAGGGCACGAAGCGTAAGACCCCTGACATCCAGGAGATAGGAGGGTGCTTCCGGTGCGAGATTACGTTGGAGTTGGATCCTGGGCCTACAAGACTAACGGCGACGGCAGTGGCAACGGTAATATGAGGAGTGCAGGAAGAAAAAAGAGCCATGTTCGACTTGCTAGTGCTACCACTGGTGGTCATGAACGGCTGGTTTAGGTCATTTTAGGTCGTAGCAGACAGGAGCTTCTGAGGGTTACCACCTGAGGATCTTGAGTGACACCAAAATGCAAGCACGGGTTTATACGGTTCCTGGAGCCCGGGCTCAGTCGTGCGATAGATCGTCTCCGCCACCGAAGGGCTCTCCTGTCACCTTTGCAGTGTGGGTCGGCAGACATTGCTGGACAAGTGTTTTGATATTCTTCCAGGTACGACTACAACTATCGTCGGTGCTAGGTCGGGTCTGGCCACTGCAGCATTGGCGCTTTTTTTGTTTCTTCGGGCGATGGAACTCTTAGATCTAAAACTGGAAGCCCTGTGGAATTGGCTCTCAGCCTTGAAGTTCATTGGAAGCAAAAGGCACCGAGTTCCCCAAAGTCCGAAAACCCGCAAGCTGCAAGATCAGCGCTGCAGCGCTCAATCCTATTCTGTAAGCCCCCAGGAAAGGGGTCTGGTTAGGGTCCCTGGTCGAACCCTCGAACCCAAATCCCTTAATCTTTTTGTGGCCTGTGGAGTCGACCGACCCATTGCTGCGAGCACGGGGTCTGAGTAGGAGTCGCTGTGCGCACGGCATGTGCCCTGTGGCTTTATTGCCATGCGCAGTTCTTATTGTACCTGCGTCTTGTTATGATTAAGATTCTTACAGCTGTCCGTGTTAGTCGTCACAGCCTGTTCTTGCAGTTAAGAGAGACTACTATTGGTTGACGGCTGTTTGTAGTCAGTGATTCCTGCAGTGTCGGGTCTAAGTCCACTAGGGGGAGGAGTGCGTGTGCCAGCTCTGGGTTCTAGATCTCGGGTCTGCCACTGAATCTCCGACAATATGAACCTGGCCTTGTGGTTCAGAAGCCCAGTTCTTTCCCTTTAGCATTGCCATTGCACCCAGCACCGAAGTGGCCGTAGAAGCACTTGTAACACGACGCTGCATGCTGTGCTCGCGATCAAGCAAAGTAGTACTGTTGTTCTCGCTGTCATAGGTGACCTGCTTCTTCATCACCACTGTCACGACTGTCATCTTGTTCATATCCTTCGTCGGCAATGCCCCATCCTTTTCACCACAATCCACACTTACATGCAGTCATTCACATCGGCAGTCGATCTAGATGGTAAGCAGTTCAGCCTGTGTAGTACTGTTATCAGCTGCCGGTGCACCGTACAGATTCTTGCTCTAGAGGCTTCGGAAGCAAAGGGTCGTAGCACGGGATACATTTGAGCGATGCAAGCGTGCCCAGTGGCTGACCGGGAGCGGAGTGATTGGCGCATGGGACGGGAAGTGATTTCGATTGGATGCAGCTTTAGTTCATGACGAGAAAAGTGAAAGAAACCGTTGCGTCACCAACTGAAGTTTTGGGTTTAACAAATTTGAACCCGGAATGATAACAGCGAAGTCATGCCAAACGAACCAAATTCAAAGTTTGCAGGGCCTTGCCGTACCTGCAGGATACCTTCTCTCGCACTCAGTACTGAATGGAGGTATGGATACGTGTGAGTATGGCAAAGTGTCGCCGGCACGTTGCATGGATTGTTCCCGGATCGTTCGCTATCTGTTCCGTATTGAGTTGGGGAGGGGTGAATACCCAGGGTGAGACGTGGCAACCATCAGCGCAGAAGTCGCTGGACGACTTCGCGGATTTGACTACACAGAGACCGTCATTATCACCACTGCTGCATCGTCGGCTAACCTAGCAAAGCAAGAGGGGTGAAACCACACAACAATGGCGAAGTTGTCACAGTTTCAATCGTGCTCTGGTCATGTGGCACCGAAGCGGCAAGCACCACAAGGATGTCTGGGCTACAATCTGAAGCCTAAACTCCACGCCTCTGACCCCAACAGTGAAGCTCGTGCCTTCAAGCGGCAGGTTGACCAGCAACACAGGGCTTGAGATGGGCAAAGCCCTAGCTGTCGGTTTCAAGACATTTTGTGGATCAGTCTGTTTGATTGCGGTTGGAACTTCTGGCGAACCTCGGCCCCCTGTGAGGAGGGCTACATCCAGGGTGCATAGCTTAGGAAACTCATGTTATCAGAAGCCGCCCAGGGTGCCAGTAGAAGTCTGCGCCACAGCTTCAGCTCCGGGCAGTCAGAAGAGTTTTAGGGACAAGCATGTGGAAACCCCTCGAAGCCCAACACACGAAGCCCATATACCAAAAGGAACAAAGCACTGTCTGAGTCTCAAAGCTCAGACCCTTTCGGATTACGGTTTACCCGGTAGGGTTGAATGTGTTGGCATTGGCGTCCTGTCCCTGTTCTGCAGGGCAGTGCCTCCACGAGCCTTTGGAACATAGTTCCAAAGTTTTAGCCTACTAGTCATGACATCATCGCCATCATAGTAACAGCCTCTCTAAGGAGCAGAGGCCGTGATTGCAAGATCCGTCGCCAAGGGATGCACGGAATTCAGCTTGCCCCCTATGCTCCAGGTTGCCATGCGGTATTTTGGTGATGCGCGACCATTGAGAGTAGGATTCATGCCATTGCGTCCGATCTGTTCCGAGCTTATAAGCTCCCACCATGTCCGTGTGAAGATCCAGGAATCGGGCCTCAGCTACCAAAGTTAATGTGAAGCTTGACTCTTTCAAGGTTTGGATGTTCTTTGGATTCAGGGCTTAGTTCCCCAAACAGTGTGGCGTGGTCTTGAAATATAGAGCTTCGAGTGATCCAAAGTGCGCCATCGTGCTTCAGCCACAGCTGTGCCGAGCGAGTTTAGGGGTAACTACGTGCTCCAGCCACAGTACCGTGCACAGATTGGGTGCGACTCGTGTGAAGTCGCGTTTCCGTCACAGTCCCGTGTGTTTTGGGTGCCAGTTGTACTGCCGGCGTGTAGTGCGCGTGGTCTTCGGGTTCTCCTGGCATGGTTGTTGGCTGCCAAGGTAGCTGCTTCTCCACCGTTTAAACGAGGCTGATATTGCGACTGTGTTGCGATCATTCCTTACTGAGATCCTGAAATTGCGAATCCGAAGCAGCCCAAACGTCCAGCAAGCGCATTACCGTGGTGCCTTGAGGTCGCGAGATGTAGGTTTAAGCGTTCCAGGTTTGGAGGCATCGAAGCATTCCTACTGCTTTTACTCTGAGGGCCACTGCTATCACGTATCTCAATCATGAACGTGCAGGGGACTTAATCAAAGTCAGAGACCTCTTGATCCAACCCAGTTCACCGCCGAAACGGAAGCTTTGGGGGCAGGCGGCAAGAGAGAGTGTGGCTTTCTTGGTTCCAGCGGTGCCCCTGCCTCTCTTTCGGGCTTTCCGTATAAAGAGACGTTCAGATGACCTCGGGATCTGAAAAAGCTAGGGGGAAATAGCAATATATCCCACCTTCTCATTATGGCATTATGGCTATAGACAAACAGACACAGCATCATTGGTGATGACGTCCAAGAGCAACTCCCTTCAACTTTCGGAAGTTCCGAGAAGCGAGTACGATGCCCCTCTCCCCCCCAACCACCCTCAGAAAAATGGAGCTCGGTATTTCTATCTAGGGAGAGCGGACGACTTAAGTGTCCCGGTCATGAATCCCAAGCCCAAGCCCTTAACCCATTACGGGGTGTCCCGGGAACCTCGGCAGGAGGTTTGTTCCTCGCAAGTTTTTGGAGGCAGATGGGAATCTCAAATCGGATGGGCGGGGATCGCAGACTGCTGTACATCAGCTCTCCTCCTCTGACTCAGGGTCCCTTGCTATAAGCATGCTATAAGTGCCCCGAAGCCCTGTTCGATTTATTAAGGCCCCTATATTAGGGAAGGGCTCCCCCGAGGCAAGAGTTGGCTGTGGCAGGATCCCTTCTACCGCCTTCTGATTCCAAGAGGCTTATGAAACTTTGCACGGCTATGGGGCCACCAGCAATTGCCATCTGCTTCCCTGTCAAGATGCAGAGCTGGCACCAGCATTGCGCATGTCGACACGCTGGATCGCCTTTGGTTATCTTCAGGGCTAGGACGAGGCGTAGCGCTTGGACGCAGACTTCGGTCCAAAATCTGGGTTGGGTTCGGAATTGTAGGCGGTTCCTCGGCAAAAGAATCGTAGTTGGTACGGTGAATCCTGTGGCTTGGTTGTTTGACAGACGCGCAGAAATCTGCATCTCAAGCACCACGTGTGTTGCATTGTGCGTAGGATGTCGGCCAATGGATGAGAGCGGAGACACAGGCTTGGCCGTTGTGTGGGAGTCGTCGAAATGCCCTCTGGGAAGAATCCCAGCCTCTGGGAGACTCAGAGCAGAGCCTTTCTGATAAGTTGCCCACCAGCTTTATGCACCTTAAACAGCTGATTAGTTGAGCTGCTGTGAGTGTTTGTCGAAGTTGCTAGATTATGTCTATACAGAGCTAGCTTTCCCAGACCCCCAGATCCGAACCCTGATATTCAAACCAATAAGGACACTAAACCAACACATTGAACCCCTCGAATCTGTGAGTTTTGGCTCGGTAGCGGTAGTCAAGCCATGTGAATAGCACACGGTACAGCTGACGGCTGGAAGCCTGCGCTGCGCAGTAGGCGACACTTTGGTATGCCGACTTAAATATTGCAAAGTTCCCGGCAAAAGAGAAGTTTTACGAATATCGATCTGCACCTCCATCTGTTTATCCATCTATCTATCTGTCTATATGCACATATCCACAAATGCGCACATACATGGGTACGCATGTGCTTGCATCGAGCCTGCCCTCGAAGTATCGTGAAGCAGGCTTCTGAAGCAAGCAAGATTTGCGTCTAAATGTTGTCCACGAGTGGCAACACGACGACAACAAACGGAACTCATAGCGACAGCAATCGCGTAGGTTTAAGCCAAAGTTTGAAGCTTGGGTCTTGAGCCTAGGCAAGAAGGTTGGTGGAGTTTTGGGTTTTGCTCCGCCTGGGGCCATCGTTGAGCTGCTCTGTACGTGGGAATGGGTTAGAAAGCTTTGAGAAGCGCAACTCGGGCAAACCAGCAGCAGGTTCAGAGACTCGTTCTCTTCGTTGGGAAGCATTAGAGCGTTCCAGATGTGAGTCGGCATAGGCGACCAGCCGTCAACCACTGCGCAGTTTGTCCTGGCAGGGACTGGGAACATGTGCAGCCCACTCTGCCATTGAAATCTTGAGGCAAATCCCGTGCACATCCAACCCAAAACCCTCCCAGAGCCCCAAAGGGCAGAACATATCCACAGACGAGACGTTCGCCGGCGCTCCACCGGCGAGTTTAGAGTCCAGACTGATCTGAGCTGCAGTGCCAAATAGACTAGGCTGAGGCAGTCACAGTCTGATACTACTGGTAGTAGTATTCGGCGAACCACGAAGATGAAGGCAGAAAGGATTGAGATAGCACGATCGCCGTCCATCGTTATCGCAGGGCCATGCCCGAATCTAGTGTGATGATGTGTGATGAGCTCCGAGACTCCGCCACCCGTAACGTCCTGCCACCAAGGGAGATTCGACCCTGAACCTTTACCCGAGGCAGAGCCCTTGAGTCTTACAAGTAGCGAGCCTAAAACCTAATCCCTGAACTCACGGCCTCTGCACTGAGCCCAGAGTCGCTGCAGGCTGCGTGCTGAGCACAGGAAGAAGTAAAACGCGCGAGATGCGAACGTTGAGGTCTAGGGTTCAAGGGTTTTCAGCTGAGAACTTTCACTGTTCTTAGCGTCAAGGCATAGGGGTGAGGGTGTCAGAGAGCCAGAGAGCCCCAAAGCTTCGGAAGAGCCGAAGAGCAGCAGTTCGTCCCTTGCCTACACATCTTTTGCCAGCAGCCCCTCCTTGAAGGTGTAAGCTGCAGCTCTTGAGCCTGGTCCTGGTCCCTGCATCGGATCACTAACCGGTAACCCTGATCTGATGTAGCAATACCCCCGCTGGCTTCTAAAAGGCACACATCCCAAATTACCCAAGAGCTTGGGGGCATCAAATCGCAGAAGCCCTGAAGCCCTCAAAGCCCAAAGATCTTGTTCGAGTTTCGACCTTCTGAGACATGCGACACATTGCACTCGCAGCTTTTCGCGGGCGAGGAATGAGAGGCATGGGTTCGTAAAATCCCGCCGTCCTGTGGAACCAAGAGTTTATACAATAGGGATTGAGTCTTGGGATTCAACAAAACGTGAAACTCCATACCGCCAGACCCCAAGAAAAGAAGAGGCAATGACGGAGGAGCCCTAACCTTCACTGGAAGACCGTGGTCCCGGAACCCTAGCTTGAAAGTACTAGCCTTGGCCTTAGACCTGAAGCCCTCATTCCTCTGCCACGATGCCATGATACCGAAGCTCGTCCTCGTGGCCTCCTTCTGCCATGTGGCGACTGGGGCGTTGGAGGCAGGAGGGTTTAGGGGCAAGGTTATGGCACCCTGTTAAAACCCCACAAACCCCTGTAAAACGTTTTGGAATAAGGATGTACCGGCGTGCCGGGGGTTCGTGCGGCTGGAGGGCGGCTTGCTCACTGCCCGGTTTGAGGGTTGTGGATTGAGTGTAGGTCGGGCGATTGGGGCATTGACTTCTGGTGTCCGATATCGGATTTACGGCTTTGTGGCCAAAGCTCTTGGGGACCGGCAAGTCGCATTGCAGTCGTCGAAGGGCTGCGTTGGTTTGCAGATCAACGTTTCAGCTGCTGAGCTGGGCTTTGCATGATGAATCGTTTGTCCTTCGGTGCGGACAACGGCTGGCTGGTCAGATTTCGGATTCTTCGAAGTGCTCTAATTTAATGATGACTTGGAGTCCCCAAAGCCTCCGAGCTAAAACCCCGGAGCCCTGAGACCGAGACTTGCCCTGCAACTTTGCAGCCTTTGCGGGCAAGCTTCCGACGAAACTGGCCATCTGAGATCCTCTTGTTTCGAGCTCAGGCTGTCGGCCTGAAACCATTCGGGCCGGCTGTCTTATGTCCTATCCCAAAGTTTCCCAAAACCCAGGAAAAAGAGAGAAAAAAAGTAGCTCTAAACCCTGAGACCCGTGTAAAGGCCCTAGTGTGGGGCCTTGGGCCTTGGGGTCTCTGCTCGCGAGGCGGAAAGCGACCACGCCTCTTTGGTGCAGCTGCTCGGAGCTATTCTAGAAAGGGGGCTTTTAAGCAGGTGATGTTTGGGCCTGATCAGTTAGAACAGGGTTTTGTGTCACATTATGTGATATGATGCATAGGCTGGGGCTAGAGAGGGATATGATTGCCTCCAGCGGTTGTTCAAAAGTTAGGCTGGCATCAGAAGGGATTTACGCATGAACCATTGCTAAGGCACGGGCTTGCGAGTTTCCCGCCGTGTTGTTGAAGGACAAAAATACATTATGCCAAGAGTGCTGACAGTAAAAAGCATGGGGAGGTGTGATTTGGCACGGTGCCTCAGGTCCGGAGATCGGCATTCAGGGCTTCAAGTTGACAGCAAGCAGCCCCATCCCTCTTGCCCGCCATGGCAGGAAGCAAAAGTGCTGAGGCTTTGAAGCTAAGGCCTTGTTTCTTCTTATCGGATTCATGCGCAACTGAACTTCAAAGCCTAGAATGAGAAGATCCCAAGACGCCTCAGTTGCGATCGCTCCAAGGTCCGCGGCAAGCACACGCCCAGCATGAGCCCTGGAGTCGTGAAACGTGTAGAATGGCACCGGGTCAGGAATTCACATTGAGGGGTTGCCTCGCGTTTAAATTACGCTAAGTCGTGGGTCCAACCACTGTGACAGGGTGGCAGTTGAGTTGCGAGCTGTGGCTACAGAAGCTTGGGCGTAGCAGGCCTTCGTAGGTGTCCATCACAACGTGACAACCCATGGAGGCACATCAACTCCTCCAGGATCTTTGTCCGGGAACTCTAGTGCAGGTAAATTCAGACCCCAGAGTTGTCGATTGAAGTTCCATCTGCCATGATATGAGACTCCGAAGTTCTAGCAAGTTCACCGGGTTACTTTCCGGTAGGAGAAACCAACTCCTTCAAGACAAGTTAGTTTCGGAGTGCGACACTAACTCCACCGGGGTGGGTTTGTTTCCGGAAGGAGAAACCAAGTCTACCTCGAAAGGCTAGCTTCGGAGCGAGAACTGGACTCCACAGGAGTGGGTTTGTTTCCGAGTGGCAAAAAACACTTCCAGACTCTTATTACTTCGATCGACCTTTAGCCTCCTGGCCCGAACCGGCTTTGATTGAAGTCTCGACTGCCGCAGTTGCAAACAGGTTGCAAAGTCCTTTTGGTTATGCTACTGTTGCATTGCTGACGTGTCTGCGGATTTGAGTCCTTCTTGTTTGTCAGAGAAGATGAGGCTGATTTTATGTTTTTCAACTGGCTAAAGCGAATTCGTGTGGCTTCTCCTTTTTGTTTGTTACTATTTAGCTTTGTCTCCTTCGCTTTTAGCCGCCCTAAAGCGGATGCATGTGGATTCTCCTACTCGTTTGTCGAGACTTGAGAAGAGGCTTGAAGCGCGTAGAACAGGGAGTTGTCGAAACGCTCAATTACACTTCATGCTTTTCTTCGCTTTTAACCCCCTGAAGCAAATTCGTGTGGTTTCAGTGTGGTTTCTCCTTCTTATTTGTCAGAATTTGACTTTGGCTTCTTCGCTTTCCACCACCCTAACGCGAATTCGTGTCGGTTCTCCTTCTTGCTTGTCAACAAAGACGCTTCAATTTCGCTTCTTCGCTTTAGAAGAAAAGCTTCTCAACGAGGTTTTAAGGGGATTGAGAAGAAGTTTGAAACCCTCCTCGAGATTTTTGCCCACCCTTTCTCATGCCCCCCCTTCAAGCCCCTTCTCAAGCCCAGCTAGTTCTCAGGCCTTGCAGGCAAGACCGCGGAAGCTGCACCTCCTCAGCCATCGGAGTTGCTCTCAGGACACAGTCATGGGTTCGGGATTCTGGCACAGGGCTTGGGGTCAAGGCTTTATGATACAGATTTGAACTAAGGGGTGGACATGTGGTGGCGTCGACACTCCAGCATTTTTCTGCAGATGCGTCCGGTCAGCACACTTCTAGTGAAAGAATCCCAGTCGAAGTACCTAGCACCTACTGGTATATGTCTGAAAGGGGCACGATGGTATCAAGACCTATGGAATCGCCAACATACTTGTTGTCTACTTCACTTGGTGTCGGTTCGCCCGTCGAATGCGCAGCATTTTAGTACAACACCAGAACCCAAAAAGACCGCCCCTCGCACAAAGCAAAGCAGAGGACCTGACCTCCGATTGCAGCCGCGAAAATGCAAAGGCGCTGGCATGGTCCGCGGGGTGGAAAGGGCTTGGGGTCCTTGCTGGCGCATTCGGTACGTATTTCCCTCGTGCTCAGATATTTCTGATCCCGGGCACGGAACAGTTTGGACACCGAAGCTCCAGAGCCGTAGGTCTTCGGGTCGAAGGAAGCTTGAGTCCACCATGGCAGACCCTGACTTTAAGAACCATGTTGAACGTGAGAATTCTTCTCTCTAGAGTTGCCTGGGTTTTCCATTTTCCACCACAAGCATCCGCAAGCCACAAATTCGCACGACAGAGTCTCAGAAGCACAAGAGCAAGCTGAGCTTGCCTCAAGACTTGCATCGATGCACAAGTTCTTGGAAAGCCGCTTGCCACAAAGCGTGTTGGAAACAAAAAGGAATGTCCTTCCCACGCCCAGACCCTCTTTCATCTTGCTGCGCCTTCGTGAGGCCATCGAGACTTTGCGGCGCATCGCCGGCAACTACACACAGATTGATGCCGCTCATCTCTACGACAGGCTCCCTGCACCTGAAGGGTTTCAGATTTAAGTGCCATGCCTAGCGACCGCGAACCCCACGCCCGAATGCCGACGTTTCCTGTCGTTGGGAGTTGCTGGGAATCCTTCGTTGGATACTCAACTATGTAAGAGTCCAAAGCGAGGGGTGCCTGCAGCCAAAGGTGATTACAGTTTTGAGAAGGACCGGTTTGCAGCTGGGTTCATCGAGATTGCCTCGGTCTTGCGAGTGGAATCTCGACCTTCTGTCCAGATCAGTTTGTGAGGAACCCCTAGAAGGCAGAGTCAATGTAGAGAGCATCGCGCCTCTTTCGAATCGCACGTAGTCTTCATCGAACCGGAAATGTCTTGCGTGCTAAACAGCCTCCGATCTCAACCCTACACCGATGTTGAAGCCTTGAAACCTCAAACCTCGAAACCCCGAACGACTGCCACTCTTGCAAGTCCACAGAATGAATTTGGCTCTCATGGTGGTGATCAGCGAACCCTACCTCCTACAATCATCAAACCCTGCACCTTGACCTAGGATGTAAGAAATCATACCATGAACCCCGACATCATTGACACCCATACGAAGCCTTTGAGATCGAATTCGTTTCACACCTGGGTGCCCGACCGATTGCAAGATTGCCCGACGAGCTCATGAACGATCCCCGCTGGAAGAGGCACGTGCCGCCTTGGCCTCAGGTGAGACGACTGCGCAGTCACTTTTAGTGGAAGGAGCTGCAGGTTGGTTGCACTGACAGAGGGCATATGTGCGGATGTGGCTGCTTAAGTTACATTCGGAAAGAAGGTCGCCTTTCTACATACGATGCCTGTGCATTCGAAGGGGTTCACAATTCCAACGCGGCAGTGGGTAGTGCCTGATTTTGAGCATGCCGGTCTTCTTGCTTTGGGGCGCAAGCAATGATTGCAGTAAAGTTCAATAACATGAACGCGACAAAACATGGACAGCCAGAGGTCCTTGGCCCCAAGAACTGTCATCGCTACACTTTGATCGGCTTTTGCTGGCAAGGCTTTGCGAAACCATTGACATGCCTCCTCTTAGAGCCTAAGCAAGGCTTCTGAGAAACGAAGAAGCTGAGGAGCACTTGTAGCCTCGAAGGTCGCAGGTCCGGGGCAGAGGCTACTGGTTCTGGAAGGCCGCCGAGCTTTGTGGAGACGGGCACGGGAGAGGAGTAAGGATGAAGCCTGGGCATTTAGGTCGGGTTGGGGCAGACAGGTGGGTAGGATGAAAGCTTTCCGAGTTTTGAGGTTCAGGTTTCACTTCTTTCGAAAAGTGCAATATGGCCGTTTGGGCATCGCCTGGAGCAGTTCCTATCAAAATCCCCGTCGAATTGGACCCCTCGTCGCTCGTCCAAAGCTCCAATGGCGCAGACTTCGCTCCGAAAGCAGGCCGCGCTGTCCAACATGCTTCTCTACAAAGGAGTGCCCTGGCCTGGGGGGGGGGGGTACTACGTCAGGGTCAGGGGGTCTGCTCTCTGAGAACTTAGAGTCCAGGCCCTCCCTTCTCCAAAGCGCTCAGGAAATGCAGCTGGGCGACGATCTTCTCTATGCCGCTGGGCTGGTGATGGGACCGGTGACTAGTGCGTGAGTGATCCGCTGAGGACCCGGTTGCAGGATCAGATATCGAGTAGGAAACCGAGGATTCCGGACCTGCACCATTAGAGACATCGAGTTGTCTTGTTGATGGGTTTTTTTTTATTGGGCATGCCTTCGTGTTTCTAATGAGATAGTGGAGCAGGTTTTGGAACTCGGGCTGACGGGTGCGTTGTGAAACCCGAGTTGTCAGTGTCATGGACCCACTTCAGCCCATCGAAACACACTGCCATTCCTGTTCCAAGCCGTATTGACACGGTGCCAAGGTGGATGCAGATGCTCTGGGTGAGTTGGACCACCTCTTGAAAATGCGAGAGGAAACAACAGAGGACCCTTTCGACGTTCATCGTTTCGGCCTCTCGGGTTGGCCACAGGGCTGTTGACACCTTTCATGAAGCTGAGAGTAGGATCGCAGCATTTCGTGTAGGGTTCGGTCGAAGAACTACTGATAGGCGCATTGGCAAAGAATTTCCCGAAGCGAAGCACGTAGTCACCATCATGCCTACAGCATTACATTTCAGCAGCTCCGGACGTTGTGATTGCTGAGTTGCTGCATCTTGCTTCCGCCAGTGGAGCTGCCTTGCTGTCACGGAAGATGTTGGATGCGTTTATGGCCAGTGAGCATGCGGTCTGGGCGCATGACAGCGGAGCAATGTGCCAACGCGTCCGCGGAGGGGCACAGGCGGCGTGCAGGTCTACCATGTGAACAGGCTTATGTGTGCACTGTGAGCAATGCTCCAAGGGAAGGCCACTCGTGTTCACTTGCAACCAGGGGTTCGTAGCATGACGGCTTAACTCGCAGCATCGGCCGAGACAGCTCGTTCTACCATGCCTCTCTGTTTCCGATGGTTCATGATGTAGACATCGTCTTGCGAACATCTAGTCTGAGGATTGCGAGAGCCGCCTATGGCCTCACAACACACACCGCTGACCGGGTGCGCTTTATGTTTTGTGCTGACAGAGATTTCTGGATGCCTCCCGGTCCAGCGGCCAGCTGTTGCGGTCGACAGGTTTGCAGTCGACATAAGTGGCTTGCCCCATTAGTAGCTCGGCACTCGTGGAGAGCTTGGTGAGCACCTTCGCTTGCACAAGGGGTCAGAAGTCGTTGACTGCCACTGCTGCGACTTGTATTCAGAACCTGCACCGCAGCCTTCGTGATATTTGCGTCTCCCCCGGCCTGCCGAACGGAACAGACTCTGATAGGTAGAGATGCTTCAGTATGTTCCATGGGACATACCTGCAGGATGTCGTCATCCGGAAGCAGCCGCACTGCGAGCACGTAGCCTGCTTACGAGAGGTTGGGATTTTTGATACCCTGGCCCCAAGTCCCGAACCCCGGAGCTGAGCAGAATCGGAGTATTGCAGTTTGCCGCATCTTGTGCTTCGCTTTTCAGTAGGAGCATTGGGTGAGGCAGCGGTCGAGTCATGTCGAGGTTTTCCACGCAGCCAGTCTATGTAGTCAAGGGTCACCTGGTAAATCTGGTAAATGTTGTGATGAAGCTGGTTGCTGGGTACGTTTTGCAAAGCCATTGCAGACCACAGCAACCCCGACGTGTGGAAGACATCAAGACTCCACTTGTGCTCAGCCCTGCTTTTGCCTTGCACCGTGAGTGAAATCGCCAGAAGCCCGTAATATTCAGCCATAAGGTCTGGACGAAAGGCGAAATCTTTGAGCGTTTCAACACGACCTGGGACAACCCGCACTACGGCCTCACGCAGCAGCCGAAAGCCCAGGCAGAGAAAGGGAAGCTGTCCTTGCAACTGCAGTTTGTTGAGCTACTACAGTAGAAGCCCAACAGTTGGAAACCCCATAGCCTCAATCCTTAAGAGTAATGTATAGGGAATCCTAGCACTATTATTTGGCCTTAATCCGGTTTCCGACTTTATGGGGTTTACTATAAAGTGTCATACGTTGGCATCTGCTGTCAAACAATTGCCATTTGTCGTTGGTGCGGTTCTGTCGTGTGTTACCCCTCTTCTGTTCGGCAGTGGTCGTATCGCTGCTCTCGTCGTCATCGTTGTCGCAGTGAAAGTCGGGCCGACACTTTCACCACTACAACTGCCACGGGCTACGACGACAGTGACGACGAACAATAACTGCTGCTGTCATCGTGTTAGTGGTGTTGCCAGCTCTGGTACTGGTATTGCAATGAGAAGAGGAGTAAGGAGCAATGGTGATGGTTGTAGCATGTTGTCGTACAATGTAATGAGGGATCTTGTATGGAGTATCGGGGTACAGAGACTTGGTCTTTGCGCTGTCGGAAGCATTCCCCCTGTCCAAAACTCTCTGACTCGGAGAACAGCACGGCCATTGCTAGGCTTTCTTGATGCGGCTGAACGCACGAACCTCTCGTCTGCTGCGGACTTGGGAGATGCTCCTGCAGGATCCTGTGCCTAGCGGCCTAAAGCTTGAGCGTTCAACGTGTGCCATGGCACGACAGATGCCGAGTCGCAAGGTCTTAAAGGCCTGGACCCGACCCTCCCGCAGGATTTGAGGTGGTTTGGAGGCAACATCCCTTACAACACGTGTTTGGCATTGCTTTTGGGATTTAGCTTGGGACTTGAAGCTTCGGCGTTGACGATCTTGAGTTTAGGATCTTGTCGTGGCACTCAACGCTTCGGCGAAATTACGTGTTCCGCTTCGATAGCCTCCCATTTTTATAGACCCTCTTGATCCTACACTCTGAACTAAACCCTAAACTGGCCCTAGAAGACCCTGCCCTAAGCTCAGCCAAAACCCGGGCCGCAGGATTTCCATCTGGTCTCGGATGAAGCCTCCAGGCGCAAAGAGCAAAACCTCAGATCTGAGGTTTGAACCGGGCCTTTTCTTGGGGGTTTGATTGAACCTTAACCTTCTTTGGGACATTTTGGGCCCCGAGGGCTGAGGGCTTATATCGACGGCACCAGAAACTGCAACCTAAGCCGCAACCCATCTTTACGCAATGATCCTTGGGGGGATGTTAGCTGGAGCAACCGAGCCCGGACGACAAGTGACATACTCTGTGTTTCACTAAGGGATAGCCATGTCGATTCTCCAGAAAATACCTGTTCAAGTGGTTCACAGCCTGGGCTTTGCCCATATGCTAGTCATGTGGCCGACTGGCCGTGTATGTTCCTACGGTCGAATCTTCAGACTTACACATACAGCTCTTTGGAAGGAAGACTTGTCCAGATCAACCACGCACCGCCGAACGCTAATCCTGCTGTCCAGATCTTGATGTGTCCTCCACCCAGGTCCCCAGACCCCAAACCTCCAAATCCCGCAAGCTCCAAAAGCGCACGGTGCTCCAACAGCTCGAAGGAATACAGCACTCGACGGTCCCTGGCACAAGCGGAAAGAGAATCGCCATGACCAAAGCCTGCTCTCCATGGTCATCAAGGCAGGTGTGTGGGGGAGGTGTGCTTGTTGTAAAGTTGGCCCTGCCAATTCTGTGTGTGGGAGGCTCACCATCCAGGCCAGGTGTCAGCCAAATCGCAGCGGAGCGGAGAGGGTTTTGAGGTTAGGGCTTCGGCCTGTAGCGGTTTTGGTCCTGAGGCTTCCGTGTTTCAGCTTGCAAGTCGCCAGTTGTGCACCTCCTTCTCAGTTCAGCTGAGCTTCATGGGATTCATGGGAGCTGAGGATGTCGTGAGCGGCATCGGGGGTTTTGGGTCTAGGGTTTATGGTTTCGGTTTCGGGGGCTCTTAGTTCGAGTTTGAAGGTCAACGGCCCGGCCGGCAGCTCGATTGAAGCTTCAAGCCAGATGAGAAGGGTTCTCTCCGCTAGGCGCTAGGAGGTTTGTCTATACAAATGCAAAAGCCGCCAGGGAAACACACAGCACGCATACGCATGTCGCTTCATGCATTGGGTGTCGGTTGATGGCTGGGGGGTTTTCGAAACCCTCGAGGTCTTGCCATTTCAGACGGAGGCTTCGCATATGTGCTGTAATTACTTGTGACTTTGAGGCTTTCGGTCGCAGGACTCAGGCTCCAGTCCTTCACGGATCTCGAAAAGCGTGGAGGCATTCGCGAGTTGGGTTAGAATCGCGATCTCGAATCTGAGCGATGAGCCCTCAAAGCTCTCAAATTCTTGCGAAGCTAAAACCAAACAGACACCTCCAGTCGCATGTGCCCTCTTTGTTTCGCCCACAACTTCGCTGCAGGCAAGCGTGCCGAAATCCGGTGCCTGCAAGGCAAGGGAATTCCTAAGGCTTCGCAAACGTTTTTGGGAAGCGGCTTGCGGTCGTGATTCTGTGGGGTTGTTGAGCCTTCTCGGAGGTGAACGTTGGAAAGCCTCAGACTCCTCTGCAACTTAAGCTTCATAGGAACACAGCCCTGTCAGCCTCGGTGACCCCGTCTACAGATTGTACTGCAGACTGCACAACGTGCAAAAGAAGCAGGAGCCAGACTTTGCTTGCGATAACCTGGGACAGCGCGATGAGACAGCAGGGTGGTCGGCACTGCCCTGAGTTCACAGCTTAATTTCGGTGTCCATTAGTGAGGTGATGAGGTTCTGATGAGGTTCCACAACGTTTTCGGGTTTTTCTCCGTGCAGTGCTCTTGCAGGGTCCCCTCCGAGCGTGACTATGTCAAAACAACCAGCAGTAACTAGCAGTCCCATGTCCCAACAGTGACGCGACAGCCTGAGGTGCACCCGGAGCTCGGTGTACCAGGTCTCACGGTCAGATACACCTGAAGCCACAAAACAAGCGTCGGTCGAGCCGGGTTCAGTGGAGTTAGCTTGGAACTCTTGATCTCGGAAGGTTGTCTTAGACATGTGAAGCAAGAAGAAGGGCTTAGTTGCAGAAAAAATCTAAAAGCGTCTTTAGTGATAATAGGTAGAATCCAATGAAACAGCCGACAGGTTTCGCCGTGTTAGCATCCATAGGGAGCTTTGGTTCAGGATTCGAGCAGGGATTGACCCTATCATGGTCATTTGCAGCCGCTGTTTCATGAGTCGAGAGATTCCCAGAAATCCATCTCTTTTGGCGCGATAAGATGCCATGGCACTGCTGCTGACCACGCTTGTTTTGCTGCTGTTGGCACCACTTGCAGCATCTTCCTGCACCTCTGATGAGACTTCGCTTCTGACACATGGCCCGCGACATGAGCACTTGCAAAGACAGAGGCCAAGGACTTGTGTCTGTGAGTGGTGTGAACCTGCCAATGCCAATTCAAAATGGCTTCCCAACAGTTTCATGGCTTGTCTCCCTCTCACGGTCACGTGCTTTGCGAATCTGTTATCCCGTAGCAAGACGTCCGTTTCTGGGGGGCAGATGCTGAGCTCCGTTTGAACGCACACTGCGTGCCAGGAGCCCTGTCTCGCACAAATCGGTGGAGGAAGCTCAGGCAACCGGCTTTTCTGGGCTGGGAGACATTGCGTCCATGCTACCTCAAGGACCCCAGACTTCGAAAAGGACATCACCTCCAAGCCGAAGCGCCCAGAACTTTCGAACCTTACACCCAGCCTTCAAGAATTCAACAATGCCGGGCCTTGCAAACGCTTCACATACTGTGCAGGAGGCTCAAGCGCATGCCCTGCAATCCCTAGAGTCCGAGAGGACCTAACACTCTCAAGCCTGATTCCTTCATTCCATGGCGGTTGGGAGTTGGCGGCGACAGTTTGACAAGGGGAGTTAGAGTTAGAGATTCAGGTTCGTTCAGGCACATGACGAAAATTCAGGTTTGGACTCCAAGACTTTGGGGATCCTAGGTTCCATAGCGTACGGCAGGCTACTGGCAGACTGGTATCTTCTTTGAATCGAGCAGGTGACGGGTCTTCAAGATCCAGATCAGGCATCTTTGCTCGCACCCTCCAGAAGCTCGGAAAACTGGAAGGCCTACTGGGCGAAGTCGCCCGCTGACGAGCACAAGCAGAGGACTGACAGAGATGCACATTTTAGCGGGAACGGGCCTTGTCAAGGCCGCTGCAACAAGAAAAACTCACAGCTAGCCACCAAGTACAACAAGACTGAGGTTTAAGACGACCTGTGATCAGCCAACCTGGCCCTGAGGAAGGATCTTGCAGGCAGTGGCGGGTCGCAGCTAACGAAGCTGAAGAAACTGCTTGGTGCCGTTGTGAAGCGAGAGAAGGAGTCGGTTCGGGGGTGGTGGCTTGCAATGCCTTGCTGATGGTAGTAGCGGACACAGGTAGCAATAGTAGCCGCCATGGCCAGTAGAAGTGATGTCGTGGTGGTGTTGGTGGTGAGGAGAAGCAAATTCGTCATTTCTTCGGGCTCGGGTTACTGTTTGCTCAGCTTAGTGCATTTTCAGGTCCTTTGATGAGAACAACTGCATGTTTTGTTGTCACTGCAGCAGGGGTCGCTCTTGCTGAGCCTGAGATTCCTTGAAAGAGCAAAGTGCTCAAAGATACTACGTACGCAGCAAGCGTTGTACATCGCTGAGACTTCTACAGCGACGGCGACGCAAGCACCGACAAGTATGTTTGCCTTTGCAGTAGTAGTAACGTTGATAGCGATCGCAACAATACCTGTTCTCGTCAGAGCAGCAACGTCCGTGTCGTCGCTACCATCTCAGTCGCCATCAGCAAGCCCATCTGCCTTCAGCAGTGCCACGACCATAGTCATCATCATCATCATTGCCGTCATACAGAGTGCCTGTTCATTTTCAGCTTACAACGGAGCACCGCGAAAGAGAGCGCTGAGAATATTGCAAGTTTCAGCATGTGACAGTGGGAGGAGCTGTCGAAGCTCACGGGCGCAGTCAATGGCATTTTGTTCCCAGGCAACAACGTGGTGGATGAGGGGTTGGCCAGCGAGGAAGTGCCCCAATCTATCACGATAACTGGCAGCACTGTGTACGGAAATGTCATTGGTGGCAACAGCGGGCTCTCCCACATCGGGTCTGACCTGAAGACCATTGGCAACTCTAAGAACGAGGCCAGTTTCAGCTCAGGGGATTCGATAACAGAGAGTGGCAACTCGCAGCGGAACCAAGACATCGACTGGCATCATGATGTGTCTATGCCAATGACGAAGGACATCAATTGGCATCACGATGTGTCCATGCCAATGAACAAGGAGAATGTTTGGAGTCACGACGTCGACATGCCAGTCAACTGGCATCACGATGTGTCTATGCCAATGACGAAGGATATCAACTGGCATCACGACGTAGCTATGCCCATAAAGAAAGACAATGTATTGAGCCATGATGTTTACATGCCTGTTGGCAACACTCAGAGATCATTTGGCATCAGTGCTGGGGACACACAGTGGCGTCACGATGTCTTCATGCCAATAGGCAACACCAAAAAGTCTGTTGATGTCAGTGCCAATGGAACGAACATCCATCACCGAGTAGACACCGATCTTTTCGACAAGGCGAGCCACCGCTTGGGAGAAATTGCTTCATCTCGCTTAGGCGGAAGTGGAGCCGGCACCTACAACGGTGGGGAGCCTCTTGAACTCGGTAGTGATGGCCTGGGTGACACTGAGTCTGATGCCAATGACAACTTTACAGGTAGCCCTTGACTGCTGGGCTAGAAAGCTTAGGCCCTACAAGCCTCGTAGATCTATTGAGCCCCGTTGCTTCACAAAGTCGCCTCAAAGGCGAATGCTGCAGGTTGGGAAGTGGCAGCATCGTCTACTAAAGCGTTTTTCAGCAATTCGTCCTGCGAGTCGTTGCCATTCGCGTATGCATTTCAACTGCCTTAAGCTTCCAGCTTCCAAAAGATTGACAGCGTGCTTTAATGCGCGATCAGGGAATGCGCCCTGTAAGAATCTACGTGGGCGCACAAGCAGTCCACGCAACGAACTCATGTATAGATGTGATGCCTTCCGCATGAAAGTCACAAGTCAGACACTTCGAATTTGCATCATAGAAACAGACTACGAGAACTTTCCCGAGAGACCATGTTGTCCCGTGAATTGACAGTTCTGTTCTATTTTTGAACGACAGACCGCTTGCCGTGACGGAATGGCACGATGGATTAGGATATTGGCTCCGTAGTCGTCGAACATAGCCAATCATCACAACCAAGGACCAATACGAACGGCCACAACAGCAGCAACGATCAACCACATGTGCTCGTGTCTTTGGATGGTACCTAGAATCCAGTACTGCGCCGAATCTAGTACTGCAAGTGTATGCTGGGCATGTGACTGCCTACTCTTCGCGTTGCTTTGGGAACCGTGCATCCAAAATGAAGAAATTTGGGCTGCAATTGCGCTTGGGTTGCGATTCACAATGAAGTGCAAGGGAGTGTAAGCAGGACTGGCTCACCAGAGGCATGCAAGTAATCGTATCAGCGCAGGGGTGTCGCCAGAGTAAAGCTCAGTGTACGGAATTGGGGTGCTGGGGTTGCCCTCGAGATGTTAAACTCGGGTGTCTATTTCAGGACTGGTTGCCTTTAGCGTATTGTGATGCCATGTGCTTTCGGAATCCAACGTCTACCACGTGTTCAATGGCTTGGTTTGATGTGTTACGATGCTGCTGGTGCTTGTGTGTCTTGCGAGATGTTTGGGAAACCGACTATATTCTTGGGGAATAGCCCACAGATGTGTGTTTTGCGGACTTTCTTGCAAAATCGAGTGTCTCAGGGAATACGGCTGGATTTCCGCTCGCTTCGTGTAATCGAGGCACTCCTGCTGATGGAGGGTCTATATAAGGACGGGTTGATCTGTTCGTATACCGAATGGGATGAGAGAACCTATTGGCACCCCAACTCTAAAAAAGACCGAATTTATGGAATTGATAGATGTGGGTAGCTCGGTGTCAAATCTTTGACACTGATAAGATAACCTTGCTGCGCAGAACATAAGGGTTGTAGGAAGAGAGAGGCAAATGACATAAACTAGATATATCTAGTCGGTCTTCTGTCGTGCGTTGTAGGGAAGTCTGCCTCTTGCTGAAAGAAGGATAGATAATTATCTATCTAGTGTATACGATATATTGAATTCACTTCCTCGCGACGTATATAGAAGCACGTAGCGGGGAATCAAAAGCTTGTCAGGTCTTTTCAGATTCTATCCGTTAGTTCGTAATACTTTTATGATAAAGTTCATTTGTTTCAGTTGCATAGTAGTATCTTCGGCAACGTGCTACGACGGAGTAATTGGTTCCGAATAGCTCCACTACGGATGGGGTCTGTAACGTGTCGCCTATGGCCTACGCCGAACATTGAGGTTGGGAGTTATGGGTTTCATGGCCCCTGAATACGACGGTAGTATCGTTATATGGTAAGGTATCTGATTATCTCTGTTTGATTCTTCATACTATAATGAATATTTAGGTGTCGATATCTGACTTGGGTTTGTTGCCTTCTGTTTGACGTTTGATTACAAAATAAAATGCTCTACGAAACTCGATATATATATATGTTATATTCTTGCTACATATAGACTCGCTTGATAGGAATACCATCGGTCCGATTGAGAGGGAGAGAGAGATAGAGAGGAGGGGGGAGGGAAGGGGGGGAAAGAAGGGGAGAAATCTATCTTATACGCTTTGGGCGGTATGTTAGGTATTTATAATAATGGTATACTCATATGTATATATATTCTATTGTATATTATGTCTTAGGTGGTTGAAGATATATATTTCTCTCTATATATAATATTGAGAATAGTCTGCTGTCCGTGTAAGGGCAAATTATTAAATGTAAGAGTTTATCTGCACTTGGATATTCGCATAGGAGTAGGGGATTTTTTTGTAGATGTAATTTTCTAACAATGGAGTCTATATTAGGGTCGCCCTTTCGATATTCTGCTATAGGGATTAGCTCCGATAAATTATTTTATAAAGTAGGTCGAGATTATAGAATATTATCTTACTATAGTAGGGAAATTGGAGGATATTCTAAAGATGAACCCTCTCAAAGATTAGTATTATATATGCCTCATTATAAATATATTTGATAAGATATTCAGTTAATTAGGTATAACGGCTAAGCTTGTGTTAGTTTATGATGATATTATTTCGTGATTTGAATATGAATAGTTGATTGGTAAAAACGTTATATTATAATATTGGATAAAGAGTAGAGAGGATTATCTTTAAGATTAAGTTCTTTGGGATTTTAATTATATAGAAAGAAGTTCTAGATAGATTCATTATGGAAATGGGAGAGTTAATTAGGGAGAAAAATATGATCCAATCGATTCTAATTTTTATAGAAAAGATGAAAGAAAAAGAAAAAATAAGGAAATTAGAAATAAAGGAAAAGGTAAAAATAAGGTAGATAAAGGAAAAACTCTCAAAGGAATAAAAGAAAAATAAATGAAAAGATTCGATTAAATTCATATCTTCTATAGGGGAATTTCTGAATATATTTCTTATAGTTTACGTAGGTGCCGTCGTATCGGGCTGGGATGAGTGGCACGAAGATAATTATTTTATTGATTCGATTTGGAATTATGTCGTATATGATGAATATTAGTCATAAATATATAAAAATCATATATCTCTAAGATTCAGATATAGATCAAGTAAAAGAAAATAAAAAAGATAGGAAATAGAGGCATAGAATTTTAGGTCGCACATAATATCTCGACATATAGAATTCGTTCGAGAGTTATACTTATTCTTTCTGAGTAGGAGTTGAGTTAGTAGAATTACTATAGTAATATTTCTTATATAATTAATTATGCTATTAATGTTTATGGAAAGAATTAATCTCGATAGGAATCTTATCTATATTATTCTTATCTTAGATTATATTCGGCCTATGGTTCTCGTTATTCTATTATCCGCCCTATAAAGGTAATAGATTGATACATTCTCGATATGATTGACTTTATTTTTCTGCCTTCGAATATGAAATTGTTTTTCGTAGATAGCGAAGCATTATTATAAAGGATCGTTTAATCTTTAATTTGTATGCTTTGTTATAAAATAATTTGGCCAAGTATGACTCGCACTTGATAATGATATTTTAGAATAACGAGCGTCTGGAGAAATTTTTTGTGTAGTAAAAGTATGATGGTAGGCCAAGACATGATTCGGGATGAATCGATATTTGGTTGTCGCCCCTTCTTCAAGAGAAAAATAATTTATATTTTTATAGGTGTCGCTATATTAGAGAATTATAGAAAATATAGGTGCTCTCAATCTTTCTCTTAAAGAGAGCCTCAGAAGAGGAGTTGTTGTTAGGGGGATAAGTATTACCCTTAATCTAATGGAAAAGCTTCTGGTCCTGTTGTAAGCTAATAACCATTGAGCCCAGATGAGGTCTTATAATCGAAGCTCTGATATCTCTTATGGATTTTATTGATTTGAAGCTTGCACGCAGGCATGTTGGAATACGAATGGAATCAATAAAGATTTATCTTCAATAATCTATTTGGGTATCTAATCCTTTCCGTAGCTTCTCTATGAGACATATAGATATTATAATATGTATATTAGATAAAATCGAAAATCTTGTTGCAAAGACCTTTTTATATCTAAGGCACATCTCCACACGAATTGCGGATCTCAGTAAGTTAGATGAGGTAGATTTAAACGAAGGCGTAGCACTTGCATTCTTGAGTATTGATATTGAAGTCGATGGATGTCGTGGGTCTTGTGCCCGGGATAGAGTCGTGAATGAACCGGAGCTTAAATTAAGTCTTATATTATGATTATCTCTTGAATTGCTTGATATCTGATAGAGCCGGAATTCTTGTTCGCCATTTTTTGAAAAATTGCACCTAGCCCGAACAAGACGAGGCGCAGGACAAATATATCTGATTACTTCTGATAATATAAATCGGAGATCTGATCGCCGTCTGTTGATGAAGGACATAACGAATAAATATGTAAAGTCCAATTCGTTAGGAGGCATGCCAGGTCATTTAAGATATCACTTCAATAAAGAACGAGGTATCTCGTCGAGGCTAGCCTCTCTTATATTGGTAGCATATTTATCTTCTAGTCTGTTGTCTTTATTGATTCTTATATGTGCCATAGTATGGAGCCATGGGCTTATTATAATTTTGCAATGATAGCATTTAATTGGATATTATAAAAGAAAAATGTATAAAAGTCTAAGTATTTAAGATAATTCTGAGTATAAAGTTTAGGTCCTATATATTATTATACTAATTGAATATCTTTTTTCTGAATTATTTTATTCTGGATTGTTTTGGAAAACAAGTAGAAGAATTGAATAATATATATATAATTATTGGAATTGAAATTGATTTATTGAAAAGGATTTATTCTTGCCTTTAATGGAAAAGTAGAATTCAAGAATTAATATAGATATTGAAATAATGGAATTATTCGAATTCAAAAATAATAAATATATTTTTCAAATATTAATTATAGCTAATAAAGAATAAAGATTATAGAAAATTCAAAGAATATAATTGAGAGGATTGAGTAATAATATAGATAATTTATTAAGTTCTATATTTCTCTGATATGATAATATGGAGATATATTAATTATATCTGTGATTTTATGCATATTTTAGATGGAAGAAAATCTTTTATATGGATGATTTGTGTGATTGAAATTTTTGAAATTTTAGTATCATGAGCATTTCTCTCTTAGTCTTAAAATTAAGGGAATCTCCTAGTATTTTAAATTTCTAAGTTTTAGTAGTCTTAGGGTGATATTCTCGTGGTAATCAAATTCTAGAGGTTTTTGAAGGATGTTGAGCGTTGAATTTGTTGAATAGATATCTAGTATCAATCGTATATTAGGATTCGAAATATCTTTGATTCGTATCCAAGTTCGTATCCGATTTATATTTGGGTTAGTATTTAAGTTCTTATCTGGTTCGTGATCGGGTTCGGGTTCGTATCTGGATTCGTGCCTGATAAGTGTCTGGGATCATATTTGATTCGTATTTGATTCTATATCGCAGATCATATCTATTTCGTGTCTGGTTCGAACGGCTTCGTGTTTGGTTCGTGTCTCAGTTCGTTCTTTGTTCGTGTCTGGGTTCGTGTCTGGTTCGTTTGGGGTTCGGGGTTGTTTCGGGTCCGGTTCGCGTCTGGGTTCGTGGAGAGTTCGTGATTGGTTCTTATTTGGTCGCATTTGGTTTATATCTGATTCGTATTCCACGGAATTTGATTCGTGATTGGGTTGTCTTTGGATCGTATTTGATATATTGGTATGCTCTATAATTCTATATATATATATATGGATATGAGATGAATTCTTATAATTCATTTCAATTGAGATTGTAAACTTTAGAGTAAAAATATAAATAAGATATATTANTTCCTATATTAATGGAAGAATCTTTTTTGAAAAAATAAAAAATTGATATGCTTTTCCAGTATATTAAGAGAATTTGAATAAATAATTTTCAATATTCGTCTTTATATAAAAATTTGCTCACCCCCCCTTGATAGATTATGCCCTTGTGACAGTGAACTCTTGGTAAGTGATTCGGCTGGGATATTGCATCTAAATATACTACACAAAACGATAATCTATAAAGAAAAATTTTTCTAGTAGATATATAAGGTGCACTTTTAATATGTCATATATTGAGGACGCATGTACTAGACGCGCGGTTTATGAGTTGAATAGTTTTGTGGTAGTATTGATATTAGGATGAGTATTAGTATTAGTATTTAATATAAGTATATATATATCAAAATTAGTAAGTTTAAATTTGTGTTAGTGCTCATAGGCGTATTAGTGTTAGTATTCGTGCCCGTATCAATATCAATTATAATATCATTATTAGTATTTTTATCAGTCTTAATGCTAGATTTAATATCGATTAATTTTCGTTCAAGTGCTAATATTAGTATCGATATTTTAATTCGTTTTGATATATTAGTATATTGATAATGCAGATTTTGAGCAGTATTATATTTGTATACTTAACATATTAGTATATCTCGTGTATGAATACACTAATGCATTGGTGAATTAGTATATTGATATATTATAATACCAGTATTTTCATATATTAGAATATTAGTATATGAGCTATATTCGTATATTGTCTAATGATTGATAAATATATCCGAATATTGGAATATTAGTTCATTACCGTCTCATGTCGGTATATTTACATATTACAGTAGTCGTATATTAATATATTAGCATATCAATATAGTATACTCATAAATTAATAAGTAGTATATTGATATATTAGTATATGGGTATATGTTTTTTTTGAAATATTAGTGCCTTATTGCATCAATATATATCCGTATTTTAAGATCGTGATATGAATTTTTATGAATATTAGTATATATAGGTGTGTATTTGCAATGGTATTAATATTCAATATGAATATGATTATTGATAATTGTGGAAATTTAATATTAATATTAGTATTAGGATTATTCTTAGTTATATTCGTCTTAATATAAGTATTCAGGCTGGAATTAATATTGGCATTATCTTGAATATTCATTAAATTATCAATATCAGTTGAAATCTTGGGGATAGCATGACTATTAATATCATAAGAGTATACGTAGTAGTATTCGTAGGAGTATCAATATTTATGTAAATATTGCTGTTAGTATAAATATTGTGATTAGTGTTAGTAATAGTGTTAGTATTAGTACTAATATTAATCTTATTTGAAAGAATGTTTGTTTTAGCATTATCCTTGATTGCATGATAATACTAATAAATGAATATATGAACGAGTTGATGGATTTGTATTTTAATATGGGGGAATGAATATTTATGTATATAAGTATATGCAGATAGGAATTAGTATTGATATTAATATATTCAAATATCAATACTAATCAATATTAGTAATCTATTAAATATATTCGTATTAGGTTTTATAAATTCATAATATAAATATTAAAATTAATATTAATTTGACCATTCAATAAATGATCAGTATCAATTAAAAATAATCATTATTAATATTAGTATTGAAAAGATTATCAATATATATTGATATTCGTCTAAATATGGATATCAGTATTGATAGACCTTGCCTGTGCAAATGAGTCGTAGTGCATGGTCTGTCATCGGATGGGGCAGAATCAGCCTTCCTGAAAATCAATTTCAAAAATTTCTAAAAGTCCAAATTCCAAAATTTCCAAAATTCCAAAATTTTCAAAATGTTCAAAATTTTCAAAATTTTCAAGATTTGATTTCCAAGATCTCCAAAATCCCCAGATCTAATGCACGATTTTTCCAAAATATAAAGGCATCATATACGGGCGGATGCGTTGAAATTTTGGAATTCTTGGAATTTTTCGAAATCTTGGAAAATCTTGGAAAGATTGAAATTTTGGAATTCCTAGGAAATTTCCGAAATTTCCAAAATCTCCAGACCTAGTGAACGGGATTTTTCCAAAGTATAAGGGCGAACTTTGTTGAAATTTTGGAATTTTTGAAAATTCTGGAATTTTTGCAAATTCCGAAAATTTTAGAAAAATTTGGAATTTTTCTAAAAAATTCTGAATTGATTTTGAGAAGGTTGATTGCCACCCATCCGATGACAGACCATGCGCTACGACGTATTTGTAAGGGCATGGTCACTGGCATGGTCTATGAATAGGGGGGAGGGGGGGGGCCATCAAAAAATTTATCAACTTATATATCTGATTATCGAGAAATATCTATTACGACAAACCCTAATCTCTTATTTTAAATGGTCTTATTGCTTAAGAACTATAAATGATTTATAATTAAGATTTTAAAGTTTCAGAAAAGGATAAAGAAGAGATATATAAAAAATATTATAATATTCAAAAAATGAATATATATATATAAATATTTGCTTATTTATTTATCTCTATAATTAGTTTTGCTCCATTGTTCTAGTAATGAAGTAATTCGCATAGATATGAAAATATTATATATAATATTTTTTTTAAAAAAAAAAAATATTTTTTAAAAAATATTTCGGTTTATTGAATCGAAAAGAAAAAGTTCTATAAATATTTTAGAATATGAAGATTATTTTGAAGATCCATATTAGTAGATTGATAAAGATCGAAAAAAAATAAGATTTCAAGAGATCGTAAATATTTTGATAAAACAAATAAGAAAAGAAATTTCTTTTTGTACGAACAGTATATTAATTTATAATTTAGTTGCGATCATAATCTTTATGAACCATAAAAATTAATTTGATTTTCATGACTCATAGTCTTAACGTCTAATAATTTGTAAAATATGAATTTCTAGATCTTTTAAGTATGAAACCTGGATAAGTGAGCTTTAGAATTGCGAGTCTCAAATTTATAATTTTTTATCGCTCTCTAATTTCAATTAATCTTAAATTCTTATATTTCGTTATAGTTCCATTAGAAATCTATTCAAATCCCTAAAAATTCCTCTCTAATAATTTCTGAAAATAAATAATAAATTTTCTAAGACCGATTTAAATATAAGAGGTATGAAATCAAGAATAAAATTAGTTTATCTGAAAACGCCACGAATATTATGTAGAGAATTATACGAAATTTCAAAAGAGGTTTAAAAATAGCAACCCGCTACAGTTTCCAAATAATTTAATTAAATAAAATGTTTGAAATATTATTCTTACTCTTATTAATATTATTATTATTCTATATAACCGCATTCAATAGCGCTGCCATTACACTACCACTATTATTATCCCCTATTCCTACTTCTTTAATCCTATTCCTCCTACACCGAATTGATCGCGCACAAGAATCAAGCGGACGGCGGCATTATATTAGAGCTCCATCTTAGCGTCTTGCGCCCCAAAAATTTCTAGATATTTTGGGACACAAGCGAGTAGAACGTCTTCTACACCCAAAATTAAAGAATCTACGTATCTACGAAGTTTTCTTAATTTTAAGGGATACTATCCACAGAAAGTTCTCTAAAATTTCTAGAAGCGGTCGTCCCAGAAATTTAGATCTCGCGAAATTGAGTTACCAGATTTCGAACCTTTTTAAATCGTTTCTGTTTCAATCGCGAGCTTGTTTCTTGCCCTGTACAGACGTGGACTGAATCATTCTCATGATTGCCGGCATGCACTTAAGCATCATTTAAGCATTCGATCGTTCCTGGTTCTATTATTAGGCCTAGATTTAGATGGGCCAGCAAATACGAGGTTGTTCTTCAAAGTATATTATAATAGAGACGGGCAGCATTCAGCCGGGTACAGCTCACTGCGCACGCAGAGGCGATGCCGTGTAGTTGGCCCAGNTCTCCCCACGCGCTTCCGGTCAGGCCGTCCTTCGTCCAAAACACTCACAAAGACACAATACCAACACATTCCAAAACACATGAACTTCCTGCAAATGCACATCCACGAATATGAAGCTTCAATGTCCCAGAAAAGTTAACAGTCACCCCGACACCTGCATCAGCAACGGAAGCCACACAACAACCATAAGCTTGAACATGAAAAAACAAACACAACAACAAAAGGCATGACAGCAGCCATATGCTTTGTCCTGGAAGAACATCCCGATGATGGCCATCATCGCGAGTCTGCCGTTTGCGAGCTCGGCTGACAACTTTTTGGTCTNGTACGCAAGGATTTGGCCCCATCCTGCGGCAGGAACTTTGGAGATCGCAGCGAGGCCGTTGGGGACGTCCGCGAATTTAAGGCCAGCGCTCGGTGAAAGATAGCCAGGGAACTTGCCCGCGATCCTTGCTGGAACGCTAAACAAGATCCAGAGCTACAGAATGCAATGAAGCTAGCATGCAACAATACATCATGTTTCCATGCATGTATTATGATGTGTGTCCAGAAGCAACACCCCGTGCATGCCATCTACACAGACATCACTTCGCGCCGTCAAGTTGCTCTGGCGTAATGTATCCCATTGTCGCGAGCATGGAAATTCTTCCGTGCTTCAGCTCGGTCNCACTTCGCGCCGTCAAGTTGCTCTGGCGTAATGTATCCCATTGTCGCGAGCATGGAAATTCTTCCGTGCTTCAGCTCGGTCTGGCGTCGGCGCTGGAAGTTCTCCACACTGCCGTCTGCAGTGAAGCCAGCGGGATCCCAAAATCCAACTGGGTCTTGCACTCCGAGTTCGTTTTCGAACGCACGCAAAGGCGAGGCGGTGTAGTTGGCCCAGTCTCCCCAGGCGCTTCCGGTCAGGCCNAGTTCGTTTTCGAACGCACGCAAAGGCGAGGCGGTGTAGTTGGCCCAGTCTCCCCAGGCGCTTCCGGTCAGGCCGTCCTACACGCAACATAAATATCGATTCAACTGTCGCCAACATCCGCACCACATTGTACTCTTAGCATTGGCTGCATGCCGTCGTGACAACTGCGAAGGCATGTTAGGAAACACAGCATTGCACTTGTCGTCAGGACTTCGAGTGTGTGACATGAACAACATGGCNGTCGTGACAACTGCGAAGGCATGTTAGGAAACACAGCATTGCACTTGTCGTCAGGACTTCGAGTGTGTGACATGAACAACATGGCAACAAACATGTGCAATCATCCGCTTGATGCCTGGGAGAACATTCCGATGATGGCCATCATCGCGAGTCTGCCGTTTGCGAGCTCGGCTGACAACTTTTTGGTCTTCTCAGCAGGGTCGCTGGAGGTCAAGACCTTGAAGCCGAAGTCGCCCGCTNGAAATTCTTCCGTGCTTCAGCTCGGTCTGGCGTCGGCGCTGGAAGTTCTCCACACTGCCGTCTGCGGTGAAGCCAGCGGGATCCCAAAATCCAACTGGGTCTTGCACTCCGAGTTCGTTCTCGAAGGCGCTGACGACCACCTTTCGAAATGCGGTAGCTCCAATGACAGCTTTCAGGGTATCTCGAATGGAGACAACATAGTGTCACTCAATTTGTAATTTGGAAAGGTATTG
>BGNK01000657.1:186725-218508 GCA_003297005.1 Symbiodinium sp. clade A Y106 | reverse complement strand
ATGATGAGCCGGTCTCGCCCAATGGGGAAGGGTTGATTGGGGGGGCGTGTTTGAGATGTATGATGAACCGGAATCGCCAGATGAGGGGGCGTGTTCAAAAAGGATTCAGGGTGCATGCGCAGCATGCATCAAAGTGGGATTGGCTAGCAGATCTTCAGTGCATTGTGATGTGTGCAGTGTCACGGGTTGCTTTGCGTGTGCATGTGGCTTGTGGCAGTGCGGAAGCTTTCATCACGTTTTGCATGCTGGGCTATTTGCTGCATGTGCGGCCATAATCAGCTGCTCGAATGTTGTGAGCAGCAGAAATCCTGTTTCACATCAGGTGTGCTCCAAGTTTTCTGTTTTGCCATGGTGGAAGATGACAAAACAGATTCGGAGTCCAGTTCGGATGTGGACGTTTCGTTGAGTCTGGACAGTGATTCTCTTTGGCTGCTCTTGCCGATGCTGAGCATGTTCCTGCTGCAAACATACTGGCGAACTTCTTTGCTGACCGGACCGATCTGGAATTGTTTGCTTCGGCGCACTGCCCTTCTGATGCTGGAGTGAGTCTCTTTCATGCGTGCTCTTTTTTGAGCACTTTGGTGGCGCGGGCCTCGTAGCAAGCATGTCGAAGTCACAGACGCCGTGCCTAGCTTTACCAAATTCTTGGCCGTTAGCCTGGCACCTGGCGCAAAGCGATCGCGAACCGATGTTGTCCCGGATTTCACAGGAGCCTGGTTGCGAAAGTCCGGAGCCATAACTGGTAGGCGTTGGCCGCATAGGTTGGCCAAGCGGCTTGCGTCAGCTTCGTGCGCCTCGTCCAGACAAGAGATGGAGAAGCAAGAGTTCCAGCGTTGGCAACTTGAGCTTGCGGACTTAGTCAAAGAGGCGGGCCTCCCTGTCGTGGAGCACATGAGGCTCGTGCGCTGTCCCGAGTCCATGTTGTTAGCTGCGTTGGGCTCATCTAGAGCTTCCACGGTCCACAAGCACGTGCGGGAGTGGAGAAAGGTTAGGATCTACTGGTTGGCTTCGAGTGGTATGGCTTGGCCTGAGCACGCGGGTATGGTTCTCGACTATCTGCACGAGCGATATCTGGAACCCTGTTCCCGTACGGTGCCACAAGCGATTCTTTCCAGCTTGTCCTTCCTGGAGAAAGCTGGGCGTATTGTTGCTGGTGAGCGCTTGCCGCGCTGCCTGTCTTGCGCAACACAGTCAACCAGCTAACCGCTGACTTGGAATCTAAGGCTCCTTCGGCGCCCATGCTACTTGTGTCGGTGATTGGGGCAATCGAGTTGGCTATCGGTGACACATCTCTGCCACTCTATGTGCGGGCCTTCGCCTTCTATAAACTGGTCAAGTTCAGCCGTTCGGGGGACATGGAAGGCCTTTGTCCCTCATCACTGCGACGCGATTGACGGAGCATGGTCTCGTGGGCACGCTCGACCAAACCAAGACGAGCGGGCCAGGAAAGCGGATCAGTTTCTTACCTGTCTTCGTTAGCAGTCGTGTTTTCTTCATGAAGCCTGATTGGTTAGACGTTGGTTGGTCTATTTGGACGTCCGCTGACATGTGTTTTGAGCGTGACTACTTCTTGCCGTGGCAGAAAATGCAGATGCGTCTGGTGCAATTCCGCGCATGTCAGATTATACCAGCACTCTGGCCGGATCGAAGCGTGTTTTGCGGCTTCTGAAGCGTCCACTCTGGGATGGCAAGCATTGGAAGCTCTCCGACAAATTTCTCATTGTCGAAGCTGGTGTGCTCTCCTTCTGGACGGAACATTCGGAGAGAAACTGGCTTGTTTTTGTTCTATAGCTACCCTCGGAGTGCCGCGAGACAAGCATGTTTTCGTTGGCCGCTGGCGGGTTATCGCTGCTTCGGACGAACACATCCGCACGGCCATGCAGGTGGTGATTACGTTGCAAGAGAGTGCCCTTGAAGGTGTTCGCTAAGATAATCGGTGGCACTTGGTCGACGGGAGCCTGGACGATTTGGCAGCGTTCCTGGCTGGTCGTGGCGTGGATCGTGTCGATGCTCTAGACTCTAGCCCAGGTGGCTCTGCTACGTTTGGGGACATTTGTTGGCCCGTCCCTGGGCGCATCTTGCGATGAGAGCGCGAAGCCCAACAGACCTGTTGCGGTGTCGCCGGCGGACGAGGGCATCTTGAACCTCGCTGAAGCGGAGGCGGCCCCGCCGTTTTACGCCGCGGTCGTCGGAAAGCCACTACTGCGCCGGCTGCATAGAAAGGGTGGATGTGGCACTGATCCGAACGACCTTCACATCATGGAACCTGTGTTTGAGCTTGAGACGGCCGCGTATGATGTAGCTTGCAAACACTGCTAGCGCAATGGTCGATGTCCGGAGGACCCTTCCAGCGTGTCTTCAGCCCAAAGCGGAAGTGAGAGTGATGGAGAGGGTGACTCTTCAAGCAGTGAATCCGTTGCCGCGTAGCTGTATGTAGATGCTCTATGCATGCGCTCTGTTGCACAGTTTAAGTTTAAGTTGTTGACTTGCCGGTCTTGGCGCTCTTTAAAAGTCTCGTGTGCCTAGGCTTTGACTTAAAGTCTCGTGTGCCTAGGCTTTGACTTAGGCGCGTTGTGCTGCTTGAGCATGTGCGACTTATGCTCTCAGTTGCTTTGCCACATGCATGGTGTGCATATGATACTGCTTCGGCTCGGTTTGAGTTGGAGCGAATCCTTTGTGGCCCGTGTGCCTACTGCTGAGCACTTCCGCCCCGTTTGAGGCCGGCATGCTTCGCGTAACTTTTGGGGTCACGTGTACTGAAGCGATTTGTGTGTCGTTTCGGAACTGGTTCTGCGTCGTTTGCAAGGACGATGCCTGTTAGGGCTAACGGGGATAGTTTTCGATCGCCGGCCGGTATGGCGGGTGGAAGCTCGCGGGCCGGGTTTGGCAAGTGAGAGCATTTTCCTCAGCCGGTCGGCAGTGCCATGTTATGCTCCCTGCCAGGTCAATTCTCGCCATGACGGATGCCCGCACCGACGATCAAATCCTGGCTTCGGCAGAGACCCATCTGCGCTTCATCATGGACGATGTGGGCGTGCCTACTGACGGGCAAGTGAAGCTGTACAAGAAGGGCTTCATCTCTTTGCCTATCTTCACGGGCATGGACGAAACTCGTGCGGAGGTTCGCCAGGCCTTGGCCAAGGAGATTCCTCTTGCAACGAGGGTGCTGCTGAGCGTGTGAAAATGGCTTTGCTATTGACCGCGTGGGAAGCATGCCGCCGTCAGCTCTCAGTCACTGACAAGAACCAGGCCGATGCAAAGCTTGGCGTCCAGGATCGTTTGGTCCAGGTCACCGAGTATGCCGCAATCTGTGGAGTCATTTCACGGAGCCCTAAGTGACAAAGAGCTGCCTTCAAAATCCTTGCTTGCGCAAAAGTTGGAGCAGGCTGAGGACAATTCCCCGCATGTGGAGGACTTGCGCGATGTCACTAGCGTCGAGGATGCCGAGGCTGAGTCCTATGCGGCGGTCATTGACCCTTCCTCGGCTTCTTGTTTGTGTTTCAAGCCAGGATGCACGTTGACAACGCCGCCATGTACGCCGGAGGAACTTCGGCTTCGCCGTCGGCGCATTGGGTTGGCGTGGCACATGGTGCGTACCAAACATGCCACTCGTTCTTGGCTTTTGGAGTCTGTGGTGGATAGCTTCCGGCTCTCTGACCATGTGCTGGGTGATCGAGTGGCTGGCTTGCGCGCGGAAGATGGTCGAGCTCCTAAGTGGAGTCTCGTGCTAAAGTAATGAGGCAGAGCTGCGGAGGCATGTGTACAAGTTCATCCGCACAGGGGAAGCGAAGGATATTGGGGTTGCCATTGACAAAGGTTGTCGAGCGCCGGACTTGCTTGCGGTCCACTTGGTCACACCCTTTTCCCTCGGTGCCTTTGTCCTGCAAGGTGCAGTCGCTGTGCCCCCAACAACCCTGGCTTTGACAGATTTTCCGCATGTCCCACCGCCGCCGGAGGCCACCTTTCAGCGGCCCGGAAAAGGGGCCAGCAAGACTGGCGGCAAGGCAGAGGTGTGCTCAAGGCGATCGCGAAGCACAAGTTTGCCAATGATGGCCGCCTTATTTGCTTCTTCTTCAACAAAGCGAAAGGTGAGCTCGTTTACTGCTTGCCCACATGTCAAGCGGCCAGGCTCCGAGCCAGTTGTTGCCTGCGGGCTTCTGCTGCGCACCTGGATCGTGCGCCTCGGAAGAGGCCAGAGGATGCCGTCATCTCACATGTTCCAGTAGTCCCTGACGAATGGAAGTGGGGACGCTCCGGTGAAGTGGCTTGGAATTGGAGCCAGAACATTCAGCAGAGGCAAGCGTGGACGCAGGCTATGGTGAAGACGAGGATGGATTCCAGAAGGCTGGGAGAGGGCATGTGAGGTCACGGCCCCCCACTCACCACTTATCTCATGGGCCAGCTTAGAGGCATGTGCGATGGTTTCGGCCTCTGTTCTCCTGATCGTTGGTCACCTCACTGCCAGAAAGACTCGATCCAGTGATTGCAACTCTTTGCGGTTCGTGGAGGAGCTGGGGGATGAGTTGGAGAGTTTGCTTTGCAGATCGTTGGACGTTGAACAGCTTGCTTCCTCCTTTGCAGAGGGCAAGATTGAATCCTGCCCCTTCAAGCCGCGGCGGTGGAGGAGTTGCTGCAGCGTGCCGGGGATCCTGACTACAGGACTAACTCCAGGCCACCGATGAACTTCTTCCAGGAGAAAGGGACGCCGAGCAGGACGTGCAAGAAAATCGCCATCATGATTCATGATCCTAGCGACGTCCCCTTGCTGCTTCGCTAACCAAAGCAGATCGTCAACGAAGATCATTTGCCAGAGTGCCCTCTTGCCCCACATATAATAAACGAGCCTGCCAAGTCCACCCACCAGTCTGCACCAATGGTATGCTGCGTGGAGATGCCAAAGGTCCCCGACCTTGTTCAGCCAGATTCAGTCTGCACCACGTGCTCCAGAACGGCAGGCTTGGTGCCCCCAGCCTTGCTTGGCGATCTTGACAAGCCGGTGAGCCCGCCTGGAGCACAGCACGCACAGGTCGCCTGCCGTCGGGTTCCGTAGCTGGTCACGCCATTTGATGGCGCAGTTCACATTGATTCCACGTGGACGACACGATACGTGCCATCTTTCTTCTCGATGGCACCCAAAGAGGCTACGGACAGATCCGCTCCATACAAGGCAAGTGCTTCTTGTATGGGCATCTCGATCATGGCTTCTTCCTCGGCCTCTGCGAGGAACTGCTGTTGGACCTCCTGAGCATGCTCCTTGGCGGACAAGTAGTTTTCCCGATCGCAACGCTCGGCAAGCCTCTCTTCGGGGTACTTCCGCCAGCTGGTTTTGCGCTCAAAGACAGCTAGCGCGCGAGGATTCTTCACGCCGACACCAATCCTAACGCCTTTTGCTGCTCAAGGTCATGTTCGTGTTGGGGATATGCGAGCTGCTTCGGGAAGAATGTCTTTTGCTTTGTCTGCGCTTGGACATTTGCAGCCATTCCTCGGGCCAATCTAGGTGGGTGGCAGTGCTCGACAATACCTGCCGCTACCAGCTCCCGAAGGCAATCATCCTGGTGTTGCCATTCCTTGCCAAAGCGGTGGAAAAGAGTGCGTGCAACGTGCGAGAAGGAGCTGTTCCGGACAGATGCGAGAGCCGAAGGTGACGAAGTTTGGATAGGTGGTTGGGCCTTGGACCATTCAGATACCAAGCAGTGTCGCTGGTTTTCGGAGCACAAGACTGCGCCATGGTTATACACCTCTGGCGAGTCCTACAGGCAGATCGCGTCGTTGGAGCTCCTCGCCACATTGGCAGCAGTGGTCGTCTTCGATGTGCCAGATCCAAGCAAGTGCTGCTTCCGTTGTTCGGCAGCAACCGATAGCAAAGGAAACAGTCGTCAGTAGGCTGCATACCACGAAATTTCCGCTCAATGCTTTCCTGATGGAGCTGGCGATGCAGTTGCAGACAGGAGCAGAGCTGCATCTCTTTTGGTTGCCGCGCTTGCAGAACGCATAATGACACGGCAAGGCAAGGTTTGACCCGAGCATGCGCTTGCGCTTTGACCTGTCTTGCTTCACAGGTATTGTGCTCCATGACTTGCTTGAGACAGGAACGCAGCTCTGCCAGGAGATCCAGAAGTCCAAACAAGCGAAGGCTGAGAAAGGCAAAGCAAAGTCCATTGCCGAAGACAGCGGCCGTAAGGCACGCAGTGAACCACTCCGAACGCGAGATCATTGGTGAGAGGTCTTACTCGCTGGCTCTGTCACATGTCCGCAAGCGCTACCGCTAAAGTTGTAAAGTTGGGGTTGAGGTTTTCGTTGCGACCTTGTAACAGGGCCTGCTAATGTAGGGCCGTATGTTGTCTTACATAGCTTCGCTCGGGCTGGACTGTCCGTCATAGGCCCTGGCTCGTCTCTTCCCNGGGGTTGAGGTTTTCGTTGCGACCTTGTAACAGGGCCTGCTAATGTAGGGCCGTATGTTGTCTTACATAGCTTCGCTCGGGCTGGACTGTCCGTCATAGGCCCTGGCTCGTCTCTTCCCCTTACCAACGTGACAAGACCTCATTGTGCTGTGGGGCAACATGAAGGTTGCTGTCCGCTTGCTTCTTGTCTGCGTAAGAATCCCGCGGGGTGCATGCGCAGCATGCATCAAAGTGGAATTGGCTAGCAGATCTTCAGTGCATTGTGATGTGTGCAGTGTCACGGATTGCTTTGCGTGTGCATGTGGCTTGTGGCAGTGCGGAAGCTTTCATCACGTTTTGCATACTGAACTTATCTGCTGCATGTGCAGCCATAATCAGCTGCTCGAATGCTGTGAGCAGCAGAAATCTTGTTTCACATCAGGTGTGCTCCAAGTTTTCTGTCTCCCTCCCTCCACACCCACAGAAAACCTTGGTCGTGAGAGGGGGGGTTGAGGTTTTCGTTGCGACCTTGTAACAGGGCCTGCTAATGTAGGGCCGTATGTTGTCTNCCAAGTTTTCTGTCTCCCTCCCTCCACACCCACAGAAAACCTTGGTCGTGAGAGGGGGGGTTGAGGTTTTCGTTGCGACCTTGTAACAGGGCCTGCTAATGTAGGGCCGTATGTTGTCTCACATAGCTTCGCTCGGGCTGGACTGTCCGTCATAGGCCCTGGCTCGTCTCTTCCCCGTGCCAACGTGACAAGACCTCATTGCGCTGTGGGGCAAAATGAAGGTTCCAGTCCGCTTGCTTGTTGTCTGCGTAAGAATCCCGATGAACCGGAATCGCCCCTGCAAGTTTTATTCGCCAACAGACTGACGCAAGACAGGGCTGCAAACTGTAATTCCAAAATAGCCTGACGCAAAGCAAGACCCTGCAAATTGTAATTCCCAAATAGCTTGATGCAAGACAGGGGCCTGGAAAAAAGTAGTTCTCAAGTAGCTTAGGCAAACCTGCAAATTGTATTTCCCCAGCAGCTTGATGCAAAACAGGAGCAAACGCTGCAAGTTCGCAAAGGACACGGGGGACCGCCAGCGTTAGGAACAATTACCCCTCCGCCCTTTGCGCCCCCCCAGCCCCTCGGCTTCTTAAACGTGCAAGCTGGCTTGAGCGAACATCGTGTCATGAAGAACAGAACCCGTCTCAGCCCTTTCGAAACCCATGATACAGGCCTTGGGTTTGCTGCAAATTTGAAAGCTGGGCCTGTGTCCCCCCACACCTCGGAAAAAACAACAAAAACAAAAGGTAGCAACAAGAGAAAAAGGAGCGAACGCAAACTCTCGTTCCTCCCTCTCTCTCTCACTCTCTCTCTCAGAGTCTCTCTCTCTCTCTGTCAGAGTCTCTCTCTCTCTGCCTCTTTCTGTTTCTCTTTCTCTCTCTCTCTCTCTCTCTCTCCACCTTTGTGCGTGTTATTGCCACCGGCCACGAGGATCGCCTTCACTTTCTCTCGCGATGGCGATGAAGTGCACCTGTCCGGACTTGCTGTTGCTCGAGAGGAATCCAAGGAAGGGAGTCTTGGGTCAATTAGCGAGATGTCGAGAGCTAGAGTGAGAGAAAGCTTGCGGCCATGGTCATGCACTGGGAGCGAGCTTTCGTGCCAAGGAAAGTCGTGAAGCCCAAAGCAAAGGCGAAGGTGAAGGCCAAGGCAAAGTCCAAAAAGGAAGGTGGGCTATTTATGGTACATTGTTGTGCCCACCACCAACTGTCGGTCGACACAGTGGCGCATCAGGGAAGTACGATGAGTTCGGCCGAAGAATCGACAAGCTGAAGAAGAAGGAGCTGTCCTCGTCCGACGAGGACAGGTGCCTCACGTTCTCTTTGCTCGTGCAGCCAATTGGGTCATGCCCTCAGGATCTCGACGACTTCTGCCCATCCTCCAAGAAGAACGCGGACTTTGAACGTGTAGCTTGGCATGAAGAGTTTGGGTGCCTGGTCCTGGCTTCACCGGACCACCCGACCCGAGGAGCTGAGGAGGATGAAGAAAAAGGTCCGGGAAGGCGCAAAAGCGTTTGCATAGCTGGCAGACTCGAAAGCATCTGCAATTCCTGGATCCGCGTGGTAAGGCATGACCGAACAGCAGAGAGAGGAAATGGAGAACCCGTGGCTTCACACACAGATCTCCGACCAGGTCACTCACTCGTGTTGCCAACACCTAAAAACAAAGACCTCAGAGACGCAACGAGGAGCGGGAGCTCAAGAAACAGATGTTCAGAAGCTTCTACCAAGAACAGTATGCGCCTGGGCAAGAAAGCAGGGCAAGCTTGAGTAAGCTCGAAGAGTGGTGGAATTTAGCTGCCCTTCAGCTGCCATCTTTGTGGCATTTGAGGCACGGTTAAAGAACAAGGCCCAGCCCGACTACAAGCAGTACGAGAAGCCTCCAGGCAGCACTGGCTTTGGATGTGAACGCTAAAAGCGTTGGCCCTTCGTGTCTTCTTTCTTAGCCTTCCGGGCCATCACAGATGGCACATTGCGAAGCCGTCGAGCCTGGACCGAGGAGTGATCCCACAACCGGGCAGCTTCTTGGATCTTCTGGGCATGTGCACCGTCGAGCACTGGCGAGTCGAGCACTTCCCTGAGGTCGACTACAGGCGGAAACTTGACGGCAGAGGGTGGACATCGACCGCTTCCACGGCCAAAAGGAGTGGCCTGCAGTACTTAGATTCTTATCGGAGCACAACAGCGACATCACGAGCAGACGGTCACAGGAGTCAAACTGCCAGCAGACTTCCGGAAGCAAGTCGGACGGATCTCTCAGAAGGAGTTGCTTGAGAAACACTCCTGCAAAGGCCACACATGAACCAGTTTGTCAGTGTGTCGTCTGCTCGTGCGGATGTGTTCTTAGATGCAGGCCAAAGAATGCTGATATCCGTGTACGGTGACCTCTTCGACGTTTCAGTGCTGCCCTCACGAAGCCTTGCGTGCGCGCCCCCACAGTCCACACATCATCTTCCTCTTCATCCTGCGTGAGGATCGACCCGACAAGTATGGACCTGATGGCCCATACTGGCGACTCAGCTTTGTTAGTTGAGGCGATCGTTGAAGTTTGCCTGCCTGTTTCGTGTGCAGTGACCCTAGTTGCCCGACTAGCAGAGGTATATGACTGGGAAAGACATCACGTGGGCACTGATGAGTGGAGAGGCTCGAGCCGTCTTTGATCATTTTCCCAGGTGTCCGTGTAGTACGCAGCAGCTCAGGACACGGAGGAGACGATGGACAAATTCTATGCCACTTGGTGGTTCAAAAGCAGGGCAGCACCCAAAACACGTGCATTGAGCAGTCCCTGGCAGATGTAAAGCCACAACTTGCGACAAGAGCCTTAAACTGAGAACCGAATCGGCATTCGGTAGTAGCTGGTCACAGCATGTTTTAAATCCCTTTGGCACCGGCAATTCGGGGCGCTGTCGAGTCATATGTCGCCTAGCATCTGGACGAAAAGTGTTCATGGCGTGAAATCGGTAGAACTCATCAGTGCACACAACTCGATACGTATCGATTGTTTTACTAAGCGCAGAACTGGCGGTTTCAGACATCACTCATCGCTGATACCCGGCTTTCCAAGGACGTCTTCAAGATTCAGCCGGCTGAAGCCGCAGACAGGCCTCGAGTTTCGGTGTTGGCCTCTTCAGCTGGTTTTCGGCAACGCACAGGCGGCTACAGGGCTTGATGAGCTGGTGGGCCTTCTATGAGAAGGCAGGGGCACTGGGCACACTGCTTCAGAGACCATTCTTGCCGCATGTCGCCGTCAGTGTTTTGCCAGGAGTACGGCAAGCCTGTCGGCCGGAACACTGCCTACGACAAGGAGTGGGGCTTGCCCGCCCCTCCTCACATGGCCGACGGGTGCTCCGTCATGTGACCATGTGATCATGTGACCCGCCTGTTCCCGGCCTTGCTTGCCGCAACCTTCCACGTTTCCCAAGCCAGCATCGCTTTTCGCGGACAGCTCGGATCCTATCATGCTAATATGCTCCCAAGCTCTTCACGTCGGATGTGCTGTGCATGCCCTGCCTCGAAGAAAGAAAAGGCACAGAGCCATCCTAAAGTGTGCCCTTTGCGTCGTGGTCTTGACGGGATCCAGAGCCCCAGCACATCTTTCACCAAGCCTTAACCCAGGTCTCGGCAAGGCTGAAGTGTGTTTCTTTTCGCTCTTGAGTTCTCGGGGCTCGAGGTGCGTTTTCCTAAGCAGAGCTGGGTATTCGAACGAATGCCCTGGCTCTGACTTAGCTCACAGTGCGGACCGGGGAAAAACTCTAGACAGTTCCGAAGGAACCTTCCTGTATCAAGAACCAGGTCCTCGCGAGAGTCCAAGCCTGCGTGCTCCTTGTGCTCGTTGTACAGCGCCGGCACCAGGTGAGCCCCTTTTCAGCGACACCTCGGATTAGTGGGACTTGAAGCAGCCCGATATCCCCCTCCTGCCACCGAGTCCTTGTGAAATACCTCGAAAATGCCTTCACCTTCCTTCGACTTCGACCCCTGTGCTTCCTGCCAGCTGAACGGCTTGCCGGGATGGAGTGGTGTTGAGCATGAAGCACAGAAGGCCAAAAGGGATCGGCAAATCTTGCGGCAAGGCGTTGACGTTGTGTTTTTTCGTTTCTTTGGGTCAAAGGTGTTTTTATGCTTGCCGCTCGCACCAAGCGCAGCTCAGGCTGACGCCACTGCTTTGGGGCTCCCTGTTTTACAACCACACGGTGCTGCGATTGCCGGATTCGGCCACGCTTTTAGCAACGGCCTTGGATGACTTCTGCCCTTTTCCGCTCGAAGTGTTCGAGTTGCTGTCGAGGACTTGCAGGTCTCGCTCTCCGGGTGCGACGTCCTTACGGTGCCTGGGTCCAGCGCAGAGGCCGCCCCGATATGGGAGGGGAGGGCGGGAGGGGGTCGAGCAACCTGCGACGTTCAAACCTGGGCTGTCACACTAAATTCCGCAGGCCCATCTCAGCTATTGGCACCTCTTGGGTTCCGGATCTATGGAAATCTTGAACCACACGCTGCGCGTGCACGCCATGTACAACCGCCCCCTCCCGAGAAGACCACACAGTCATTGTGCCGGGCCGACATTCTCCGCGGACATAAGGCAAGTTCGTCATGCTCGGCTGTGTGCAACGATCCCAGCCGGAACATGAAAGAACTTCCACATGCATGCTGTTGTGTGGTACCTGGTGCAGAACTAAGGTTTGTTCTTCATTTGCCTGAATTCAAAGCAGGCTCGCCATAGTAGCTTCGTGTTGGCAAAAATGGCGAGCAGCTGGCTGCGGCCAGGATCTGCCCAATTCAATTTCAACTTCGTCAACATGACTGTTCAGTGCCTCCGGCACTTTGCGCAAGCCTGTGGCGGATGTTCGACATGTAAAGCACACCTTCATGAGGAAGGATGGCTTCAGCGAGGCGGCGCGGTTGCAGCACTTGTCACCGCAAGCCATTGTCACTGACGGATCCGCTGCCGCCGCTGCCCTGCGTCATCTGTTGCGGTATCGTGCAGGGCGAGGACTCCCAAACTTCGAAGCAGATGACGAGCGTAAGCATCTCTGATATGAATGTTCGCGGGGAGCTTACGGAGGCCCATTCTTATCCAGGTGTGTACCTTTCGCATGTACTGTGAGGCGGAGGCTTTCATCTTGATGTCTCAACGACGGTGCGATGCCGACTCGTTGTGGCATCACCGCACTCCCGTTCCCGTCTGTCGACGGTGCCGAGTCACAAGTAAGGCACGCACCACTCTGTCCGACATCAGAGCCGCATCGCTTCAGGCATGGTGGGTTTGGGACAGATGGAACAGGAAGGGGGCATGGTGGATTTTGCATGTGCGCAAGGCCCATGTCAAGGGTGGCTACATTGCACTTCACCACAGCCGTGCCGAGCATGGCAAGGCTGATGCGAGTTGAGCTGTATGCAGTTGTAGTGATGCTGGACCTCTTCCATAAACCCCGGAGCAGGCTGACATCCACGCACAGGACCTGTGAAAGAGACACGGTCGGCATGGCTGTTGCAGACTGTAGTGCCACCTTCGAAGTTGCAAGCTGCAGGATGCGATGGTTTCGATCAGCACAAGGGGTGTTCCTGTTAAGGCCACTGTCACGCGGAACTCGTTGATGCGAAAAGTGTGCAGAGAGGGCCTACGCTGGACCCGAGCTTCACATTGCATACAGCAAACTTTCGGAGTCCTGCAGGCCGAAATCCCAGATGACATCTTCAAATATGCGTGTTACTTAGTAGTGACTGTCAGCGCCAATCGTTGTCGCTCGTCGTGCACCAGTGAAAGCAAAAACACACCAAGCATCAGGCAGCAGTGGCAGCGCCCACTGTCCACCAGGCAACGGCCTAGGTGTTTGTCCGCAGCTATTTGTAGCAAGAACGTGGCATGTGGTGAGTTGCGGTGCTTGGTTTGCAGAGAGATAGGATCCGGCTCCAGCGCAGTACTTTGCCATGTTCCCGCCCATGTGTCCTTGCAGGTGAGCAATGCTACCAGCAGGCTACGCTTGTATCAGCTGCTCTAAACTCAGCCAGCAGTGGCAGCTACAGCTCCTGCCTGCCATGCAAGAAATCAGGTCGGGCTTACCGGCTGGTGGTTGGGTTGACGAAGCGCTGGAAGTCAAGGTTGATGGAGAAGGCCTGCCTCGCACACCTCAATTTCAGGAAGGCTTGAATCCGAAACAGCCCTGAGGCAGCACGGCCTACATCCAGGCCAGAGTCTGGTCATGAGCATTGATCGTTGGTGCGTGTGTCGAAGCTTCGCGGAGGCATCCGACCCTGTGACAAGTCAGATGTTCTGCCCCCATGACTCCGATCATCTGACCCGGAGCCGGAGCCAAAGGCCTGAAATGCCTCGCCAGGTGCAAGACGCCTCTGCAGGTCATGAGGCCCATTGCCCGTGATGGCCCATTGCTTGTCTTCAGCAGCTGTTGCTCTCAGGGGCTCTGCGGCAGCCGACGAGGGCACGGTGCTTCTGCCCGCAACCCGAGAGCCCCGCAGCTGCAACCGGGACCTTGCTATAAGCTTCACAATGGCTTCACGCAAATTGAGCAGGCTCCTTGGCTGGGCGCCTGAGCTTTGTCCACACATCGGTTCGTCCGGAAAAGGATCTGCTTCGAAGTCTCCGAGGTAAGCTTTCGAAATGGCTGCACACAGCCAAGGGTAAACAGGACTCGGGATGCTGTGGCATGTGATTCACTTCTGGAAGCTGGGAATCAGCATGGATATCTTTCAGGAGCCTAGGTACGTGGTGAACGTGCACCTCTTGGCACCGAACGCCCCTACCGGCATGCTGAAACTCCTCTCGTGGCGAAGCCGCACCAAACGCCAGATGCAGTGGAATATCCTCCAGCTTGCTGCGCCAAATGCCAAGATTGTCGGAGGTCCACGGTGTACCACGCGATGTCGCTGTCCCTAGCCTCGATTGTAACAGGCGGAATGTTGTGTGGCCCTCGGAACTTGGCGAGCAGGCAGATCTCCCTCTAGTCTCTTTCAATGTTGCTCCGAGGCGGCCGCGTGTGCTACGGATCGTAGCGCCGGTCTCCGGCATGCGCTGGCTCTTCCCGCAGGACTAGCCGTCGAGAGGGAGCGAACGTAGCGCTGAGCACGGCATGCCGGAAGAAACGGTGAGCAGTCTGGCAGGATGCATGCGATTCTGCCATCGGGAATCTGGATGCTGGCGGCTCTGCTTTTTCTTCTTTTGGAAGTGCGGCTTGGGACTGATTGTCGACGTGAGGATGCACAGCTCCGCTTCGGAGAGCAGCAGCTGCAAGCCATCTCGCCGGAGGTGCGAAGTAGTACAGCAACTCAGCCGCGCAGCGGCCGAGTGTTAGGTGGACATCGTGGGCATGAACCTCACCTCTGCGAGGTGTTGCAGTTCAGAGTTCAGCTGCGAGCCTGTGGGCAAAAGCCATTAGCTGTGCACGCAGGTGGATTTGGGATCCCAAGGGTTCCAAGGCTTACGTCTTTGATAAGGTCGATGCTCCTTGGCTTCATGCAGCACAATCCAGCTTGTGAGGAATGGAACACTCGAACCCAGGCGAAGTCTACTTACTTCTGGAGGTCAGGGCCCAAGCGGCCGCAAGGTTGATCGCCGTTGATCTGATGTTGGATGTGAGGCCTCGGCTTCTGACCGTCAAGGAGTGTAGGGAAAGACTGTTCGGCTGATAAGGGCGATTCAGACCTGACCTCTGGTCCAGGACTTCTGGATCTTCCTCGCTGCTTCGGGCATCACCTTATCCATGGGCCTGGCGGCCGGCGTGGTGGCAGCTGCCTCTGGACTTAGGAATCTTCGGGACGAGGGATGCAGACGTGAGCTCATTCTGCATAAAAAGCACGGCCTGTCCTGGGAGCCACAGAAGGAAAATCGTTCTGCTTTTTCTGAATGTCGCCTTCGTTCCAAGACACTGGTCAAGTTATGACACTTTTTGCGTATGTACTGTGTGCAGCAGCCTGTAGATGGGCTTTGCCATCCACGAAACCCGACTCCCGTGCAGTGAGGTTTTGCTGATCCTCGGCTTCCTTGCCCTCGGCTCGGTCCAAGCACGTGTATCGGCATTTTGGAAGTTCCGAGTGCGGGCAGGTCATTCCCAGCCTACGAGAGGAGCTCAGGAAGATCGCCACCTTCAGGACTGCGTCCTACAGGCCAGAGGGGCGATGAGAGGCAGAGGACAGGGCAGGAGAGGATCAGAGTTGGCAGGATGCAGTGTTCAAAAGACAGCGAAACCTGGGCTTTGCATCCAAGCATGGTGCATTGGCCCACGAGGGGAGCCCGGGCCCCCAGTCCCAGTCCTTTTTCACAAGAGAACGTGATCCTCACAGCTGTGCATAGGTGTGCAAGTTTAAGGTGCTGCTGCGCTGGGCCAAACGGCCGAAAGCCAAGCGGCCTGGCACTCAAAGAAGATTCGTGGCTCATTCATGGCATGTCGTTGCAGGTTCTCGACGATCTGCTGCCAGGCAAGGAAAAGCGGGGGGGCACCTTCAACTTTTCCACGAAACCATTACCTAACAGCGAAGCAGGCAAGGCTGTGGCCGGACGCTGCCTCGCTGGAGGCTTCCATGTGGACGTCCTGAGCAGGGCGGGAGAATCGCACGGGCTGGCAAGGGCTTCAAGGGAATCGTGCGGACGCGACATATCCCTGTGGACAAGTTGCCGTGCCCGGAGGACTCTTCGTTTTTGAAAGCGGAAGTGTGATAATGATTGTGGTGCAAATTCTCGGCAACTTGCAGGAGTTTCCGGATATTCGCTGCTTCCTTTTCGTCGTGGATGCGCAGCAGGACGTCGGGGCAAAGCCAAGTACTCAGCACTCTCTGGACTGTTGCCCAACTCCTTTGATATGCTTGATTATACGTATGTACAGGTCTGGGTTCCAGACAAGCACATGTGGCCAGAAGCCTTTGTGTTGTAGAACCCAAGTCTTCAGTATGCTTTGCATTGGGAAGCTGCGATCTCTTACCGGTGGTGACCAATCTGACGCCTCGGACGTTCCATGTGGGTTTGTTGGTGGAAGGTGACCCTGAAACAGTTAGTTCTTGTAAAGATGCATGCAACACAAGTTTTCAGCTCGTTCGTGAGGCGTAGTGAAGGTTTCTTGTTTGAGTGTGTTGGCCGCGAAAGTGAAGGCTGAGGTATCTGCCTGGCATGTGTCGGCACAGACTCACTGGTTCCATGAGGGGCCTGCGGCCTGCGGGGCCGAGCCTCATGCGTTGCTTGGCGCTGCTAGACCCTGTTTTAAAAGAGAGAGAGTTAGAGAGATCATGGGGAAACCCCCTCACCCTAGCCCTGGCGAAAGGCGAAAGAAAGAGATCATGGTTTGTCGCAAAATTGTCTCAGCAACATGTGCGACATCCAAAGAATTGCCTCGCGTGTGCCATTGCCGGTCCGCAGGCAATACTATCGGAAAGAGTATGACGTCGAGCTCGCGGCAATAGGCCAGGGCGGGAGTCTGACTAAATTCGAGAACTCAAATTTGTTTTCCCGAGTAGGTTGGACAGTCTCATAAGTGCCAGGAAAGCTGCAGGCCGAGAAGGACCTTCCCGGTAAGATGCAAAATCCGAAGAAAGGGTCCGGGAAAGGCAGCAGTATCTGCAGGAGCAGCCTCCCCTTCATGCGGGTCGGCCATATCAATTTCAGGTAGGTTGCAGTCAGCTTCTGCGTTCTTTTAGGTAGTTCTTCTAGCTGCTATGAAGAAGCATGGAGGTCATAGCCTTCGATGAGGCGGGAGCCGTGATCGAGGCCTGCGGACCCTCCCCAGCCTCGTGGAATTGGCACTTCCTGGCTGCCGGATGCTGAGACATCTGCGTGGTCGCGGCCCACAATGATCGATGCTCCTAGGCACATGGCCCCGAGTTTCCCAAGGGATAGTTGTGTCAAAGTCTGTCCAGAGCTTTGGCAGGAAATTCGTGGAACTTCCGCTGCTACTGTGGCAAGGTCGCACAGGGGAGACTCGGGCGATCGCGCGTTCGAGAATCTTGCCCACCCTCACTGTGAGTAGTGCTGGGTTTCTCGGTATAGGTTGGAATTCCATTCTGCACTCTTGCAAGGCTGGTGCCGCATCTTGCCGTCCGCATCCCAAGCAACCTGAGAAGACTGCCAGATTGGCTGATAGCTCTTCCAGGAGTCATTGCTTTTATTTTCGGCATGGGGAGTCGTGGCATGACATCCCGACCGAAAAGAAAGCCAGAAAGGTGGTTGTTTGAAAGGCCCCATTATGGCACACGTTCGCTGTACAATTTGCGGCTTAACCTGGATTATGCCGCATGGAGTGCCTTCGGAATGAGTTTACACTAGTTCACAGTAAACCCAGAATACCCTGTTTAGGAGGAATACGCCGCCAACGGCATAAACCACCAGAAACACAGGTGGCCACGGTGCAAAAAGGAGGAACAGTTCCATCTGCAGCTGACACCGCCACCGACCGCGGTGGCAAGGAGAACCTTTCAACCGTGTCCTTAGTTGTACTGTCTGGTGTCGAAGACAGACTTGCCCTTACTTTACTGACGAGGCTCCGTCAGTATTCCACACTTGCAACGTTTTGTCGGGTCATTTGTTTGACTTCTATTGCTGTGAGGTCCAGCACCTTTAGCCACTTCCTGAACAAACACTGCGCGATCCTCCCAGAGGCATCGTGCACGCTCGCATGGGCTAGCATGAGTTGGCTCAGAAGTGGAGAGGACCCGACCATGCGGATCGCGCCCTGCAGCTCAGAGCATGTAATGCAACATTATACAATCATTACTGCTTTGGCCCGCCGAGGCTGAAGCAGCTTCGGCTGTCCGGCTCTCGCAACGAGAACTGGCAATTTTCGACTCCTGTCTTCCTTTGAGGACCCTGGTTGCACCGGGTCCGCCGAGCTTGGCGGGTGCTCCGCCATCGGTCGCTGGGACAGAGGCACCGGTTCAAGAGGCCGGATCTGGGTAATCCCCACGTTCTGCCATTTTCTCCCCGGCCGCCTGCTTAGCTGCCTAGAGTCAGGTTCAGGTCTGCTTCTCGGCGGGAGGCAACTTCAAGGCGTCCTGGTCTGGTGCCCGCATTGCCTGCCATATGACTCGTACGACCTTTAACTGCTGGAGGCAACCGACCACGTGAAGCTTCCGTCGCAGGACGAACGCAGTGAGAAGCGACTTGTGGAGCCGCTCTCCAAGGCTGCACAGTGCACAGCTGCGCTGCATTGCGCTGCGGTGGCCCGGCTGAGCTGCGCGGATTGCAGGTGTTCCTGGGCTCCAACCGGATTGACCCCAAGCAAGGGCTCATGCCTCGTTTTCAACCCGGCTTGCACCGCTGCAGATTGGCCTGTCGCATGTCTTCGGCCAAAGTACAGGAAGGATCAGAGTGGATGGAGCCATCGCAACTTCGACTACTTTGCTGCAGTTCACGACACATCTCCTAGTCAAATTTGATTAACAACACAGGTGCAATCTTTGTTTGATCAGACTTCTGCTGTTGCGACAGGGGCTTGGGTTGGCAGTGAAGGTTAGGCGGTTGTTGGGACGAGTAGGACAGGGATGTGGGATGCTATTCTAGGAACAGCTGTCACCGCGGTGGGCCAGTCTGAAGTCTGGTCGCCGAGTGGTACGCAAACTTGCCTAAGAGTACATTGAGCTGGAGATTGTGAGGTGCATCGTGCTGGATGCATTCAGCAAAGAGCTTGAGCTCGATGTCGGCCGGGTCGCCGGGCCGCTATGCGCTGTGGTCAGTGTGAATCCTCACCTCACTGCTCCAGGCCAAGATGTGGGTGATCAGCTCACTATTGAAGTTTCCGTGACATCGGAGGACCGAAAAGCCAATGCGAGGGCCACGCGCAAGCATCGTTCTTCCAGCTGCTTCATGCTCAAGCAAGTGCATTTAGACTGCGGGACGCATGGCTCTTTCGTATCCAGTGCCGAGGTTTCAGGATTGTTTAAGCATTTTTGCATAGCGGACCTTCCAAGCTAGGAGGCTTCAATCGGATGGTTGGGGGCCATGGGAGGCAGGACAGGCAGATGGTCCTGTGAGATCTCTCCAACATCGAGGTAAGCAAAGAGTGAGCGTTTCAGTGCCTTTGAGTATGAGATCTGTGTGGCGAGTCAGCGTTGCGAATTCCAGATCCGCAGGTAGGCCAGTGAAGAGCATGGGGCCCGACTTATACCTCCAGCTGCTTCGTTTCATTCCCACGGGCTCAAGTCGACTTAGACTTGAACCGCTGTGCCCCTGTTGCTTTCGAGCCGTTGACAATGAAGCAATGTTTAGTCTGGTGTTGGTTGCCGCTCTGGGGATGCCTGTGCCTGGCGTACAGGATGGACTCCCACCGCAAGGCAGGCACGCAGGCAGACGTCATCCAGGCGTCTGACTTGACCGCTTTGCGCGAGGTGGTAATGAGCATGAAATCAGAGATTGTGGCGGAGCTGCATAAAGCACCACCGTCAACCGCATTGACAGACGTCAGACAGCTAACTGGTCAGAGATTGGCACACTTGCCGAAGACAATCTCGGTCAATTTGAACGGCACGGATGGCCGTCTGGCCCCGAAGTGCAGCGCGAAGGTGCCTTTGTTGAAGCGGGACGTGCACAAACATTCATTGGCGCAGCGAGAACGGCACAACGTCTCCCAACATCGTACCAAATGAGGTGACGACGAGATACCCATCTTCAACTATCAGGTGGACAAGATTGATACCACTGGCTGCCCGCCAGGGAAGCTGGACTGTGCCGGCTGCTCTGTGTTCCAGTCTGACAAATGTGCAACATGTGCTCCGGGCTTCGTGAAGCGCGGCGAGAGCTGTTTTGCTTGCACCGACTCAGTGGACTGGACGGACCTGGAGGGCAACAATTGCGCCCTATCACAGACCTGCGACACATGAGGGTCAGAGGCCAGAGCTCCAATCAGGCCTGCTGCCGCTGCGGCGGAGGCCACGTGTCACCGGCGGCGTGACCGGTCCTTCGTGGTGGGCGACACAGTGACCTTGGGTCCAGTCCCGCGCGCTGCCAAACGCTACACCCTGAACTCCGACTGCGAGTGTCGGCTTTCCATCTCAGGCCCGGGCGAATTCGCTGCATGGGTCACTCGGAGGCAGCCCGTTCTTCTGGGGAAGGGCAGCGCTCCGCCAGGGAAAGCATGAGCCAAAGTGATTCGTGATCACCGCCGGCGCACTTCCGTGGCGCAGCGACCTCACGAGCTCAAAGGCAGACTTTCGGCACACTGCTTCTCACTGCATCTTCCGTCTGTCGGGCAAGAGTGACGCGGCAGAGTATTCTTCGCTTCCAAGACTCGAGCCATGGAATGCACAGGACTAGGCGGCGCAGCTGAGACTGCAGCAGCAAAAAAAGGGTGCTCGCGCACCTGCAAAAGCCCGCTTTGGATGTGTGAAAGAACTGGTGCACATCTCTTGTCTGTCGGTTCTTCACAGCGGAGGATGGAACTGAAACCACAGCTGCAAAGTGGCGGCATAATTGGTCGCATCTGCTTGGTGCTTACGATCCATCTAAGTCGATACCGTGCGCAACAAGCCTTGTGGTTTCTGTGTTCTGTGTACATCATGACCACATTTGGTCTGCTTTTCTCAAGGCTGGATATCTTCAGCCATCGCAGATCGGCCCAGCAGGTGCTCAGAGACTATCGCTGTCTCTTTGTTGGAACTGTCTGTCACCTCCATACTACGGCTGGCAATGGCCGATAGTCTCAGTAGTTTCAGATAGTCTCAGTGCGATCGAGGAAGTTCTCAAACCTTGGGTTGAAACACGTCGTTGCAACACCAGCTCCGCAGAAGTTTTCGTCTTTCAGTGTCAGGAACTAGCTGACGAGATTGTGCTGCTGGACGGGCGAACTCCGGTTGTTCCAGCCACAGACTGTACGGCTTGTTGACTCTCCGCCGGGCAATTGCTAGAGACGGTGGTGATATTGAGGCTTTCCTTTCAGCCCAGTTTGAGATCAGCGACCTTTGCATGTGATTGCTGCGATTCCTGTGTGACCGGCTATCTGCTTGTACTAAAGAGACCTGCGCAAAACGGCAGGTAACCCATGTTTGCCTTCGACGGCATGTGTGAACCCGAGGTATGATGCATGGCTGACCATTCTCTCACGGTACACGAATGTTACAGTCTTTGCTGAGGTCCTCCTCCAGCCAGCAACGAAGGATTTCCTGGGATCTTTGATCGGATCCGTCTGCTGCTCAGGGAAGGAACGCGCCTGTGGATGGACTTGTGCGCCCTGTCCAGTGGCACACTGGGCCGTCCAAGCACGAAGTGGTAAAGACATGTAAAGACCGCCCGCCGAGCACTTCCAATTCAGCAGGCAAATTGTAATGTCCCGCAGCTCTCGGGCCTCGCTGCAACATGCAGATTTATATAGCGGTAGCGAATCCGAAGCTTGTGATGGAAGTCTGTCGCCGCGTAGGGATTCGCAGCCTCTGTGCAGGGATTCATGACTGAGCGAAAGATGCCGATGCCGAGGACCTGGTTGCGTGGTGTACTGGAGTGAGTCTGTGAAACTGGATTGGGATGTGTGGCTCCCGGCTGCCATAGCCATAGTCAGCAACATTCCTGGAGTAACTTGCGAGATCTTCCGGGGCGAACAGGTGCCAGCGGCAGTGGACCGGCAGGACATTGAGCGTTTAACTAGGCTTTTGCGTATGTCACATTGAGATATATACATTGAGCAAGCTTTGTAGCACGTAGCGACGTAGTGGGCTGCGAGGACATCGAGGTGGAAGTTGTTTTGGTGGGAAACGAAGTGGACGTTTCCAAGTCTGGCCCCAAAAGCGTATCTTGCATGGTCGAGGGGCATGGCAAAGCCGAGGCTAGAACATGGGCGCTGCCAGCCAAAGAGAAAAAGCCTTTCAACCAAACTCGGCTCCATGCAGCTGCGATCCGGGCAACACACCCTGGTGATGTGTGGTGGCCTGAGTGCAATTCCTGACCACTGACGGGAAAAGCTTGACCTAGTTCGTTCCAGGCTCATCACACCTGGTGAGGGACGGCATAATGTGCTGTCACTTGCAGGTGGCTGCATGCTACTTGTTTGTACACTGTGATCTGTGTTCCAGCCTGCGTGTGGACATGGGCCTCACCCTGCATGCAAACCTGACCTTTGCCGTTGCAGCTTAGAACACACGGCAGACATAAGAGGTTGCAGCATTCGTTGCATACCAAGCCCACATGCGACATGCAGTGACCGTTTGTCTGACCTGCCCCGTCATGAGTTGATCTGTAACTGCAGGGCCAGGAATTCCACTCTTCGCAAGACTCCTGGGCATAGCACAACCCAAGACGGTTTATTGAACTCCCGCAAGCTGCCCAATCATCCCGTATCCAGTCATGAGGAGCAACAAAAGGCCAGCGGAATGCACATTCCTTGCATTTTGTGTGCAAGTTAATAGCAAGAATTGGGCCCTCTTGCTGCCTGCTTCTCATTTCCAGAACTGGTGCAGGAGTGTCCCCAAGGAGGTAGATGCTGCTCGGCTTTCTGTGATTGATCGCTTTGAGACCTTGAGCAGACTTGGTCCCGAGGCCAAGACCCTCATGAACAGAGACTTGGTCTGCCAGACAGTCTGCCGTCAATCTTCCGGTCCAGCATCCTGCGACAGACCTGGTGAGAGATGAGACCGCCTAGGAAAGCTCCAGCAGCACTTGGAGGAGATAAACGTGCCGGAGGAGGAGGAACAAATCGGCAGCTTGGTCTCGAAGCAGCCATGAGCCATGAGCTGTGGCTACCGGATGCCCACGCTGCATAGTGGCTGCTGCAGATGCTGCGGACTTGCGCTTAGGAGATTTCGAATCTGTGGAGAGCTTACTTGGCAATCAAATGGAGGAGGTTTACATGCAGTGGCTCAGCTGTGCAAGTCCGGCCTGGTGATCCTGTTGTATCCATCTACTGCAGACAGTGCTGGCTGCGAGTGACGAGCCCTGGCGCAGTCAGGCTGCAGCTTCACTACTCCACTGCGATTCGATTGCTTGCACACCGAGATAGCATGGCTCGTCGGTATCAGGAGGATTGCTTGCAATAGTTGTGCCAGACTGAGAGACGGTACTATGCAACCAGATGTCTGAAAGGAGATTGACCGCCTCAACATGCAGATGGATGCTATGAAGCCTTCTAGTGCCAAAGAGAAAGAGGCAAAACAGATGAAGATTTTGGTGTCGCAGGTCAAGCTGTACAAGGACTCATCATGGGCTGCATAGCACAAAGCATGTCCCTGCGCTTCTATGCGAGCCAGTGATGTAGTGGACGTGCAGTCAGGCAGTCCCTGCGGCGATTTTTTCTGCCCAGAAAGCCCCGCAGAGATGAGTGAGTGGGCGAGTGATTGGGTGAACGAGTGGACGTTGACTGTACCGGTGCCTATGCAGAATGTCGATCAGGACAAGTACTTGGAACGTGGTGTCCTCAGTCAAACATACCCAGCATGTCACAATGTATTGGCACCAAGCTATAGTGACCTTTCGGGCTGAGGTGATAAGTCAGCGAGAGCCATCGAAGAGGAGAACTACGAGCTGCGAGAGCAGTTGGCAGCCCTGAAGACCGTCGGAGTGTCTTATGCATATTCGCAGGCCTTGGGAAGGTTATGCTTCAGCAGTTGAGGCGTTTGAAGTTGATTCAACACTCGCTGCGAGGCCGACACATCGATGCTTATGCGACCGGGTAGCCCGCACGGCCCCAGCAAGCCTGAGCCACTAGCATACGCTGCTTACGCCCCTCGGATGCAGCAGGTGATGCATCCTCTTTCAAGACTCAAGGTTGCCTTCGTGCTCTTACCGCAGATGTTTAATACTAGTACCGCGGCAAAGGCCTGACCTGGGTATCTCCACGCCTTTCGGCTCGAAAGCCCAGCATGAGCGAAGAGTCGTATCGATTGTTGGAGCCCATAGACCGCGAGCAGGATGCGCGGGCAGCTGCTGGGAGCGACGGCTGCGGTCAGCTGCGGTTGAAGATCGACTTCACATGATTTGGCAGTCGATCTTCAACCACAGCGGGTGCTGCGGCACATCGCCGACGAGGACGACTACCAGCTGGAGGGACTTGTGGTTTTTCTGCAATCCCCAGGATGCCCGCGAAGATCCTCGAGTTGAGGCGAGGCACTTGCGTGCCCGGCTGGATGCAGAAGCAGCGACCTGGCGCTGCGTGGACTGCTGTTGCTTCTTTCGTGCCTCCTCGGTTGCCCGCCCATTTGGAGAAAATGATCAGCCGCAAGCCGATCAAGGAAGGCCTAGGCGATGTGGTTCGAGCAAGAAGGCCCAGCCCTTCAATTTCAGGTGTTGGTTTGTACAGTACAGCTCTTGGCCCTCCATTTGCCCGCTCTTGCGGCCACGACCGCCTGTTTTTTGGCTGTCCACCTGTGCGTGGCTTTGGTGACTTTAGTGATCTGCGGCTGTGCCGGCGAGGGGGCCTTTGAAAATGCACTCTCTCGCATGCCTCGAGTGCATTGCGCTCTTAATGAAGCTCCGCAAGTTAAGTTTAGCCTGGGTGACTACGCAAGGCACCTCCGGCGGACTCTCGAGACCCACTGGCGAGGCTAGGTAAACTGATGCTCAGCTAAGTGACACAGACTTTCGGGTGTTCAATGCAGGTTGGAGAAGGCACAGATGAGACTGGACACGTGGGCATCGCAAAATCGCGCTTCCCTCAAGCGGAACCTCACAGGCCAGCGTGGGCAAAAGAGGTCTGGGAGTCACAGGTCTTCGCAATGTTTGTGCGTGCACAGCGTGGTCTACCATGAAGAGCTTTCGGCGATCCCCGCGGCCTCATGACTTGTCTGTGATCAGGCCTCGTGAATGTTCAGGATTTACCGAACATGGAGCTTCCTGGAGCGATAACCACGCGAGGCTCGCGCTATCTCCGAAGCCTTCAAGCTAGAGATTCCTGAACAACAGGGGCTTCTTGGAGCCTGAGGTGCCTATGGCCCGGGTCCGCCGATAATGCCGGAGCTAGACGACGAAATCGAGAAGCCTGAAGACGAGCCGCAGCTCGGAAAGCATTCTCCTTCTTTGTCCTGCGCCAGACAGGGCGGGATTTGCTCCGAGGCCGGAAGAAGAGGAGCCCCAGGAAACTGCTTACTACATCCGCGCGTCAAAAAACCGACACACAGCCGCAAAACACGTTCTGCTCACCCTCAGATGCAGCTGCATCGGGCGCTCTAGTACACGAGCTGCGGTCAGGAGTGCAAGAAGAGGAAACTGGACTTGGACTCGTAATGCAAAAGCTTCGTGGGTACTGGCAAGCCTTCTTCTTCCAAGGGTGACTTGGTGCCATAGCTTCCGGGAGGGTAGCAGTGCAGGAAGTGCACACAGGCTTGATGAACATGCCGGATTTGCCGCGTCTAAGGGAAAGAGACATGCAGGACACGTACTACAAAACCGGGCTTTGCCAGTACATTGCACGCAGCCAGACTTTCGAGAACGCGACAATGGCCGTCATCGCAGTATCTCGGTGGTGCTTTCAGCAGCGAGTGGAAGGTCAAGCGCCTCCGAATGGTATGTTGTTCGACTTAAGTGGGGAAAACTGGAGCTTGGCTTTGCTTTTTGGGCTTCCCGGTGTGCCTTGCGAATGCGGAATGCACCTTTTGTGGTTCTCGGGCCTCAGATGTAGTGTCTTCTTGGCACTCTGGCTTTTCGGCTGTGTACTTTTGATCAGCTGATTTCTTTGCTCTCTTGTAGGGACGGGGGCTTTCGGCTCTGGGGCTCTGGGCTTCACCCGCGGAACGCGGGTTCAGGAAGATGTCTGGCAAGCCGACAGTAGCAAGCGCCAATGCACGTCCAACACGCTATTAATGTATTCAACGAAGCCAATGCCATTTCCAATCGGGTTCTGCGGACATAGTATAGAATAGCTCTTCGGGACTGCTTGTCCACATGTTTGGGACGTATCCCAAACAAGCCTCGCAGTACTGGTAGTTGAAAGAACTAGCATTTGACAGCTTGTTCATGGCTATCGCCTTCGAACGTCATTAGGCCGTAATATTCAATATCCACCAGACTGTCACTGCTGATGTTACCCGCGGAGGATTGCAAGATCGCTGGTTGTCGCACGCACGGACTACTGTATGAGCGGCTCGAATAGTATAAGCATGAAAGTCGTGTCAAGAATGACATTGAGAGCAACTATGAGTATGTTACAAATGACAGAATTAATCGGCCGACCATCTCGCCTTAGCTGCTTGTTTGAGGTGATGGAACAAACGGAATCTTCGCCGTTCCGGGATGCGAAAGTATGTGAGATGTCCCGTTTCCACCAGGCCTCAAAAACGTCAGCACTGAGGCCAATTCGGTGTGGTTGGGTGTGGACGTCACCTACAATGACCAGCTTCTCCTCATCAATTCTCAGCCAGTGTTCATCATCATGGAGAACCTCTTTTGCACATACTTCTTCCTGGAGGTGCGTAGGTATTCAATTTAGTGTTATGAGCTTGCGGAACACCTGGACATGCAGACACAGATGTGTAAGGGGAGATGCCAGAATCTTTTCAACATTTATGCATTCGATGGCAGAACGTAGCATGAATACTGTCTAGTGCTGAAGAGATGTTGATCTAGGCAGCCGAGTATAGGATTATCTTCCAGTGCAGCAGATGACAAACAATTTAATTGAGCACCTGTTGGCCAAAGTGTCCTGTCAGATCGTCATTCGCTTCGGCGCCTTTCGGAGAAAATGCAACGTCTTCCGAGACTACTGGTTTCCTGGGCTGCAGGGATCATCTTCTCCGGGTTTAGCAGGGTGATTTGTGGCAGCCCTCGACTTGCCACGCGCTGTTTTTTCAAGGTTCGTTTTTGACCTTGCGCTGGTGCTGGCGATGGTTCTGGACACATGGGTTCTTCTTGCCATCATGGCCTCATCAGAGCCTTTGTTTACAACCCCACTGGTTGCGAAGCCTCACAGGGCCAGTGCCACACCAGCCCACGCGAATCTGAGGACATGGATGTTTCGGTTGTGAACTCCTCATCTTTGCGGCTTCTGCGCATCATCCGCATCAGCCGACTTGCGCGAGTCGCACGGATCTTGCGCTCTGTGCCGGAGATGATGACACCAAGCTTCAACAAAAAGAGACGTCAGCCCCATTCCTGGAGGAGTTTGCTCGGGGGAGCTGGTACCCTGCTCTGACCTCCGAGGATCCTTTTCCAGGGCATGGGAGTTGCCTCCCGCTCTGTGATTTGCACGGTCTCTCTTCTGGTCATACTGGTCTATGTGTTTGCGCTCGTCTTTATGCAGCTCCTCAGGCGGATGTGTCGAAGTAGTGTAGATGCTGGCAAACAGGGCTGACGGTGCGGCAAACGCAGGGGCACTGCTGCGGGAGATGCGTACTTCCCATCGATTACCAAGGGAATGCCATGCACTCAGCTGGCCGTCGAAAGCATAGGCAGACCTGCACAGGCTCAGCCACCAATGGATGCAGTGAGTGTCAGGTTTGCCCTCTTTTTTCATGGTTGTCTCGGCGAGTTTCTGCCAAACCTTGCAGAAGCTGTCTTCGATGAAGGCATTGTTGCACTTGCTGTAAGTTTCGGCGCATCGGTGAGTGCACTCTTTGACATGCCGCGGACACAACAGCCTGCAGGAATCGATGTCGGCTTGTTCCTGATCCTTTTTGTCTTCTTGGGTCCCTTAACGGTACCCGCGCTCCAGATGCTGTAGTGTTTCGTGGTTCTTAGCGATGATAGGTGGCATCACATGTGTCTTATGGGCAGGTCATGAACATGGTGGTGGCCGTGTTGGTTCATGTGGTTAGCTCCGTCGCGACGCTGCAACAAAAGAACCAGCACAACGGCCAGGGCCTTAGACAGGTTCTGCAAAAACCACTTCGATGCAGCCACACGCCGTCTGCATTCAGGCATTGCCCAACAGATGTCAACCGAGGTGTTATCCGGGAACGGCTTCTTGGTGGATAAAGTCTTTCGACATGGTGGGCATTGGAGGGTGGCGGTGGAGGGTTTCAAAACTGAAGATAGGTGCGATGTATCCGTTACTCAGCATCAGGATATACAACGTTCTGAAGAACCTCGACGGAGATGATGATGATGTCATAACCCAGGAAGAGTTCAGGACATCTTCTGCCTCTTTCGGATTGGGTTTTGCCGCTCCTGGCTCGCGACTGCAGTCGAATCCAGCCGTTCAGCGCGGGAGTTCGCTGCTGCTACCTCAAGTTTTCGGTGCTTGTACCACAGCAGAACCACCCTCCCACCTTGGCAGGATGATCATGGACACGAGCCTCGGCTTTTCGAAGACTGAACAGGTTGAGTTGCCGTGCGGCTAGGCCGTGACATGCTGCAGCAATGCAAAACACTGCTCAGCCTAGGAAAGAGGCCTGAGTCCCGGAACGGCCAGCAGATAACAGCGTGCATCATGGCAGTGCCATCCATCGACACACACTTCTGTTGCCTGTGATCTTTGCGCTGAGGCCATGGCAGTTTTCTTGGAAGTTGGGGTGGACGTAATTGCGATCCTGAAGGATCCAGACATTATCTTTGGGGGCAACTCGGTAGGCAGTCGTTTCATGTGGCCCGAACAATGAAAGGCCTGGAAGATGTACATATCCGAACCTCCTCTGAGGTGAGGTGCGCCTGCCCATTGACGAGCTGTTGGACGAGGTGATAACTCTTCGAGGTAGCAACTTCACCACAGTCAAGGAACGATGCTCTGTGAGGGCTCGCGTGTTCTCGCCTTCAGTGACACCCGGAGCTAATGAGGATCTGGTCCAGCTTAAGAACCAGCTTGTGCGGGAGCTGAGGAAGATCGGCCAGCGTAGGCAACTTCTTGGGTAAGGCTGTGCCCAAGTGCGGGGGCTGAAATCACTGTACCTTAAATCATGTTAGGTTGCTCTAGGTGCTCGCGAAGCGAGCAGTGCCATGCATTCATCATGCCGGCAATATCTGCACGTTCTGGCTTGTGCGGCTAAGGGCCTAAGGCCTGCAAGCTCGCACGCGAGAAGACCCTCCACAGCTGTACCGGCGTCCCCGGTCCCCGGTTGCAGAGGTTCCTGCTTCGGCCCTCACAAAGAAGGCTCTCCAAAGAACCAGGCCGAATCCTGGGCTCTGAAAGCATCTGCTGTGCGAGCAGGGGACCACGGGGAGCACGAGCGCAAGGGCAAGCACGGCGCTGGCTGTGCAGGGTTGAACTTGCGGTGGCTCTAAGTAGCTGTCTTGATGCAGAGCGGACTGTGGCACTGTGATGTCACACACCTTCTCCGACAAATGCAGATCGACCGGTCGGATTCACGTTTCTCATGGTAGACTCTACTCGGATTGAAGATCCCGATGGCTTTGGGGAGCCATGCTTCGATACTTTCAATTTCAGCGCTTGCGAGCCTCTTGTCGCAGCCTCAGCACCTTCAGCGCCTCAGAGCAGAGCTCTCTCGGGGTCCTAAGAGAGCCTCTGTGAATTCAAGGCCTGGCGTAGCAGGAGACGTTTCATGCGGTGGTCACATGGCGCTTTTGTGCTCACGTTGCGTCGAGTCGCAGCCGGCTGAGGACAAGCCGGCAGACACGACGCCACATGCCTTAATTGTGGATCAGCGTGACCGCTGCATTGTCGGCAGGATGCAGCGAGCTTCTGCAACGGGGCGCCTGGGCTGAACATGTGGACAAGAAGACAAGAATCTTAGAGATGTAACAGGGAATTAGGCTTCTTGATTTCTTGCCAAGGACTGCAGGTGGACCGGCGAAAAATGTGTCTTGCGCGGAGACGCTTGGCCAAAAGGGTTGTCTGAATGTTTGCGGGTGGGCCGGTTGGTGTCTGGAACAAGGACAGGCTGATCAATTGCGGGGGTCACCGCGCCAAGAGCTGCGCTAGATGTCCCGATGGACATGGTGGTGGCTGGTGCCATGGTGCCGGGCCCCAGCTCAAGATCAGCTGGCCAACTGAGTGGCCCCAGTTAGTGCTTTGGATGGCATGCATGTCCTTGCAACGGTGTGCTTTAGCTCCGCAGCTGTTTCGACTCAGGGTGGCTCCATCTTGAACGTTGCATTAAGATCCATGGCGCAGGCAGGCTACACGGCTACACAGCTTCGGCGGGCTGCAGCAAGCACGTGGCTTTGGTGACGGGTGCATCCAGCGGGATTGGGGCGGCCATCGCAGAGAAGCTGGCGGAGACGTGGTGCTTTTGGCTCGTTCCGAGAGCAAGCTCCAGGACCTCGCGAAGAAAATAGAGCAAGCCCGAGGAGAGCGGCCTCTCGTGTGACAGACCGAGCCGCCATGGAAGTTGCCATCAAGGAGATGAAGGCGGATCTTGTCGCTGTGCATTGCCATGGGACGTTGAATGCAGTGGAAGTGACCTTGCCAGGGATGCTGGCCAAGAAGGCAGGCCAGATCATGCTGATCACTTCCGAGAATGCCCGCCAGGTCTGGAAGGGCCTCACGGTGTACTCGGCTTGCAAGTTCTGGAAACAGGCCTTTGCTACGGGTCTGCGGATGGAGCTTGAGGGCAGTGGCATTCGGGTGCTGACCGTGCAGCCTGGAGAGGTGGACACCCCCGGACGTAATCTCGTCGTGGACGAGGAGGGCGACCGTATGTTCAACCCGTTCGTCAACACTGACATCATCCCAGACTCGATTCCGCCGAGTAGCATCGCCGACGACGTCGCCTGTGCGCTTTCCCAACCGCCAGTCGTCAGGGTCAACGAGATACTCATTCAGTGAGCAATGTCGCTCGATATCAGGAAGATGACCATGACCATGACGGGGAACTTTTGCGGCCGCAAGTGCGGCAAAGTTGTTGATCATCTGAATCTGCATACGACAGAAACTCGTGCTTGCAGGGGGCCTCGTCCAGATGTCGCGGGCCCTGCCTTGTGAGTCGGGATTCCACTTCCTCTTACAGTGTGCTGCCGCTCAGCCACAACGGCTTGGAGTTCGAGATGGCCGTCGGTGATGAGAGGAAGATCAGCGTTAGCTCGGTCCCAGAAGTCGTGAGTAAAAAGGACGCGTTGCCGACTTAGGCACGGACAGCATCACCACCCCCTTGTGGCTTGAAATGGGGGGGAGGGGGTGAGGCTCTGAAATATTTCAGGGCAGCTTCGGTCGAGGTGGGGGTTAAAACCTGGGGGGTGGGGGTCGGGCTTGAAATTTCAGGGCTTTCCTGGGATATCGAGTCATTCTCCATTTCAAGAGAGTCGCCGTTCGCTTCCGCAGGACAGCGGCTTAGAGAGAAAGGGAGATCGCTTTCAAGGGCCCTCAATGGCTTCAAACTGGTTTTGCAGCACCAAATCTCCATTAGGTGGCCGGCAGCTGCTCAGCTCCCCCGGTGCACCAACAGGCATCAGCTTGTCTGAATCCAATCTCCACTCCTCCGCCCCTTGTACGTAGCAGCCTTGCAAAAGAGGCCACCGGATCCTCGCATGATAGGAAAATGAAGGATTTCTATTAGAAATATAGTAACAGCCATACAAAGGAGGCNATCTCCACTCCTCCGCCCCTTGTACGTAGCAGCCTTGCAAAAGAGGCCACCGGATCCTCGCATGATAGGAAAATGAAGGATTTCTATTAGAAATATAGTAACAGCCATACAAAGGAGGCCACTGGACACCAGGAGATAAAGGGTTGTGGGGCCCAGGCTGCTTCCTTCGATCAAAGGCTCCGGGCCGGACTCCTTCTTTTGCCGTCAGTTAGGGTTTAGGGTTTTGGGTTATGGGGTTAGGGTTTATCTACTAAAATGCTGCAAAAAGGGCGACAAAATCCAAGAGCCGAGCGATTTTCCATGTCTTTACTAACCTTCATGTTCCTATCACGAGAGGATCCGGTGGCCTCTTTTGCAAGGCTGCTGCGTACAAGGGGCGGAGGAGTGGAGATAGGATTCAGACAAGCTGATGCCTGTTGGTGCACCGGGGGAGCTGAGCAGCTGCCGGCCACACAAAGAAAAAAGAAGTGGTTCCGAAATTTTCACTGCATGCACAGATCTGCGGAGCCGAGCCTACCTACCTCCCCCTCCGCGC